>UFQX01000177.1:0-145914 GCA_900497675.1 Arapaima gigas
ACCATCCTCGCTTTATAGCGTTTTTCCCACAGGTGCCTAAGACTTTTGCACAGTACTGTATATCACTTTCCAAAACATGTTTTTTCTAATTTTTACCCTGTGGTAACACTCCTTCCAGAGGGATACAATAGAGACACAAATGAACAGCAAGTCAAACTTTAGAGAAGATTTAAGAATCGTGTCTGTTTTCCACAGATAACGTAAGGTGAGACAGCAGCTGCCTGTGCCTCTAACCTGGACATGTTGTCAGGGGAACAGGCAGAGTTGTTTCCCGTAGAAATGCTGGTGTCCATGCTGTCCGAACTTTCCAAGCTCACTGTGTCGTACGCGCGCTCCCCAGCCTGAGGCGGCTGGTGGTGCAGGATGGAGTGGTGCACCATGGGAGGCCCGGCCGAAGGGTGGGGGACATTGAGCTGGGTCTGGGAACTATGCAGTGCGTCCCACTGGCACTGAGCCTCAACTGCCGCCTTCTGCTTGAGCTCTGCCAAGCGCCGACGCTGCTCCTCGATCACCTGGTGGCCTGAGGAGTCAAGGAAGAAAGATGAGCTGCCCCACAAACACGAGAATCGACACACAGGAAGACCTCTCGGTGAAAACAAACGTAGCCTTAATATCGCCGACAAAGTCAAATACATCAGGCAGTGCATGCAGCAAACGGCTCAGTTTAAATCCGCACACCATCTCAAATGCATGCCGAGGCAACATGTCCTTTCCCTGGCATAAAAATGCTACGGCTACAAAAGAGAGCAAAGCGATTTCATCTCAGAAAACGTGAAATCAGTTACAGCTTCGACAGCAGAGCCACGGCATGCGCCACAATGTCCACAAGGAAACACACTGGCCAGCCACTTGATTTTGGCATTGTCACGCCTCACGCATACATAGCAATTCATGTATGACCAAGGGGCTCACAGAGAAAAGCCACAGTCCAACACATCAAAGATGTGTTTCCAAGGATATTCAGTCACTTATTTGCACATTTATGACCATTTATGGTTATTCATCACCTATCCTTTAGCACGGGGTGAACACTCTTTTGTTCCCACCGCAACAAAAGAAAGCAACTAGAGAGGAATTAAACATGGCCCAAAAGGATGGATGCATGCAGGGTTTGTTTTCTGTGCAAGGGTTGGTTCTGCTCCTTTCGGGTCCACCAAGAGGAATCAGTGGAAAGGGTACAAGCTGAGCAGCAAGGCAGGTCCACTCCCAGGCCCGGGGGGGTCTACCTGGGGAACTTTCGCTGCTTGGGTGAGGGTCGACCGAAGTGGACAAGGGCACTGAGAAATGGGAGTGCAACCATATGGTAGGACAGGTGGAGAAATGGGGAGACAAAAACACTGGTTACAATGGAAGACCTTGCAGACTGAGGACGTTCCTAAATGGCGTGCGGTGGAGATGACAGCCCCAGTTATGAGTCACTGGGAGGCCAGAAAATGGCCTTCTGAGCTCTACCCACAATAAAGTGATGACCCGGGAGGGTGCGGATATCTTATCCCACAGCGGAACGAAGGTGGGCTTCCTTTCAGTTTGTCCTTGTGGAAAACAGTCGGGCCACAAGCCGAGGTCTAATGAAGGGGCTGAGAACAGCGCCGTGGTGCACCTCAGCAAGCGGGAAGAAGAAACTGTTTACCTTTCTGCTGCAAGGCTAGTTGCCTCTTGGTCTCGATGTCTTGCAGGGTGGCTGCCAGGTTCCGGGGAAGGCTGCCAGTGTTATTAGGGAGCGTCATGGGACTCTGTGAGGCAGAGAGTTGAGAAGAGGAGATATAGTGGGTGCTTCCACAGTTCTGCAGTTACTAAACTGATCTGGTGCATCAAGGGCGCAGTGTTTCGGACCATCAACCTGAACTGCTCCATCAAAAATTACCCAGCAGAATAAATGGTAAATCACTGCAAGCAACATAACAATGCAAGTTGGAAGAAATGTATCTACGCTTTACTTGACTCCATCTATAGTTACGTACATTAGCAGTTGCTACAGTTAATAAGAGTGAATACATATAAATTCAAAAAGTTCAGGCAATCTGAAAAACGGCTAAGATTCTACCGATGACAGCGAGGTAGGATCTCACCTTGGCTACTGTATTGCGCCCCAGTGTGGCGGCACCATACTGTGGCGATGTTCCTGTCCCCGGTTTCGTGCGCAGTGCTGCAGGCCCATTGTCATTGTCCAGCTTGGACCGGTACACCTGAGAACAGAAGGTGTGCGCAACAGCTATCATCAGCTTTTGAGGTACGAGCAAGGACATTCTCATGAGCCGTTTCAGTGAGAGTCCAAGGTGAGAGAGCTATAGTTGAGCTCACGAGGAGCTGAAGCCATCACTGAAATCTGTGTCCGCTGGTTATTCTTCTTACTGCAGCCCAGCCACGTATGAACTAACTAACTAACTGGACGGTGTCGTTCTTACAATGAGATGGCAGCGAAGAATATGAAAGTGTTCAGGCAGAAATGTAGTAGATATGAAAGCGGCATATAGAGGCGAGACAGAAGAAGAATCTATTAGCAGCCCCTGGGAATTACCTGTGCTGACCTGCGAGCAGACAGTGATTTAGCAGGCAGAGGAGGAGGGCAGGGCTGGTTGGTCGAGAGAGGACCAGCCTCCCCGGTAGCCATGACCTCCTGGTACCACCGCTCTAAATCCAGAGCAGGGATCTGAGGCCTGCCCCAGTCAGGCTGCCGGTGGAGAGGTGCAGGATGTCCGAGGTTGAGGGACAGTTGAAGAGAGCAGCGAAGACGGGAAGAAGAAAGGTGTGAGGAAGCAGAGGTAAAGGGAGAGAGAAAAACAAAGAGTTTCAGTGAAGAAGCAGAAACACCAGTTTGCTTCCTGATGGACTGTGGCCTGGACATGATGCGCTTGACTATATTCTGCACAGTGTGTCAGACAGGTTACACTCCACATTGCTTCTCAGCGCTAACCTTCTGTCAGAACCGAGCAAAATCCGAGTCAGACTTAGAGAGATCATAATTCAGACACACATCAAATCAACCCACAGCTTTTCATTCACGGTCTGGGGGGACACAGTGCGTGCGGGTTTTCACTGTGTCTGTGCAGCAGAACCTTTACGCACAATTGAACGTTCGCCAGCTGAACAAGTTCAGCCTCCTCGCCTTGTTCTGAGGCTGCTAGCTGTTGAGAAAGAAAGTCGGAAAACTCGCACGCACTGCAGTTCTTCAGGACCAGGAATGAAGATCCACTGCGCTGCGTATTGTTGTCATCGCTGTGTGAAAAGCCCAGATAATTGGCCATGCGTTTCTCAAAAAAAAAAAAAAAAACATGCAAAGAGCATCTAAAAAAGGCTACTGTAATGCAGGCGCAACCCACTGTGGGTTGCGGTTACGCAAACGGCAACAAAAGCGTTATATGAACCTTGTCATTTCACCAAACCGTTATTGATGGTGCGATTTGCAAAGTGCGCACATTAATGACACATAATAAAAAAAACATTTGCGCTTGCATTTGTGCAACGGTTCCCACTGTTGGGTGTAATGGTGCACTTGTCTTCACGCACGCTAGCAAATGGCGTCTCCATTACAGAAGCCGTGGTGGGAAAAGACAGCGAGCGTGTCTTGCTGAAACACACTCACGGCGAGGCCTGACTTCCCGCTGAGCTGTGCCTCCCAATGACAGACTCACACTTGGCAACAAAAAAGGAGAAATAGTTGACTGCACTTCCAAAATAAGCTGTACTCAGGCCGGCCGAGATGGAATTGTGGGGCTGCGGGAGTCATCGCAGGAGGAGGTTTGAGGGAGGAAAGATGGACTGGAGGACACACACACCTCAGTGGAGAGAGAGAGGGAGGAGCCGTGGGGTGTGGGGTGGCAGAAGGCAGGATCTGCCACTACAGACTGGAATGACTGGACAGGAGAGGTGGGGGAGGGGTCGACCTTCGGCATCCCGAAGATCTGGTTTACTTGGCTGAGAGTGATGTACTCCTTTCCGCAGGCGGGCAGCAGAAGGAAGAAGGATAGAGAACGCGGGGACAGAGAGCAGGAGAGATTAGGGTGGGTGGGTGCAGCAGAGAGACCAGCTTGTCAACAGAAGGAATTTGTAGGGGAAGCCTGCTAACATTGTTAATAACATTCTAAAAAAGTGGCCTACGATCTGCTTCATAAAAGCTAAGTGACATTTTCCACTACATTTTCAAAGAACAAAACCAAAAAAACTGCTCAAAGCCCCTGCACAGGGACAGAAATAAATATGACACATGCACAGAGACAGCCAGGCTGCGGAAAACAAGTATTCCAGATTCCATTGTTTCAGTTTTTCTGTTCCCTGCTCCTGCAGTCGTACCCTTGATGAAGGTACTTACTTGTTTAGGTGGGTCAAATACTGTGAGATGCTTAGGATGAAAGCATCTCCTAATAAAGTAGGTAATCTCGAACAGACCCATTTGGGGCAACAGTTACTAACTGCGTGAGACAGCGCGTTGTGTCCATCGCGCCATATATGCGTATGACATGATGAAGACTGTCACACCCCAGCCTGGTTCTTCCTCATTCTTTCCCGTTGGCACTAGCAGGCCAGGAGTACAGGTAGATAAATGCATTTTCAAAGCACACTGGCGAGAGCAGGCAGAGTGGGAGAATGAGAAGACAGAGAGACAGAGAGCACGATTGTACCTCGCGGGGGGTAGATGGAGCTATGGCAAGCGAGAGGCAGTGCGACGCGGAGGGGGCAGTGGCAGTCGGGGCTTCCAGACACCTGCTCCCATACATCTTATAGACATCGGAGAGCTTCAGGTACTCCTGAGAGGGCAAGGCCCCATGCAGTAAGTACAGGACGAAAGGCTGTCAGTTCACTCCTGCCCCCCGCCCAAGACACACACACGCACACACACACATACAAACACGCACACATAGGCAGAACCCAGTCTGCCCCTGAGTGACCTTTCCATGACTGAAAGTGTTAAGCTGTATATTTCACAGGTGCATTAGTCAACCTCCCTCTAGAAACGTCAGTCCAGCACCATCACCCACATGCGTGACAGAGGAATGTTACACGGACAGGAGACGCATGTACATATGAACAAAGCACATGAAAAATGGATGCACAGCATTCCAACACAAAGATGGACCAACACATCAGAACCATACAGAGGTTTTCCAACTGCACCGTATCGGTCTAAAGCGTACGCATATATACACAGAACCACAGTGTATAAGACAGTAGTTCTGGGTTTTGCGATAAGGTGCAACTCTGTCATTTTAAAAAGCCGTGACAGATCACAACTGACAGTATCCGTCTGAGAGCGTGAATCTGTGGGAGATCCCCACCACTTGTGACCCTAAACTGTAACTACACAGAGACGGGATGTAAGCAACAAACATCTGGAAAATACACAGAGAGAACAAGCGGCAGCAACATAAAAATGCAGAAGACAACAGAATAAACACAGATCACGTGGTTCCAGACTCAGCACTACATGACACGGGGTCAGCATGCGCAGGCACGTGGTTTTACCGGACGTGAGCCAGGGCTCTGCGGCCCTTATGCACAAAAGAGGGGGCTGCATGCTGGTGCCTTTCCACAGCAGCACCACAGACACGGCCAAAATGCAACCAGGAAAGGCACAAATTGGTCAGAAAATCAGGGTTTGACTCAGCGATATGCAGCAATGTCAGGATACCTCATGAGGTCTGATGGGATATATCTGGGAGGAGGACGTTTGCAAGCAGGAGGCAGCAGGTCGGCATAGCGAATTCTGAGAAGAGGCCTCCCCAAGCTCATCACATTCGCTGATGTGAAGTATTTCCTGTCCAAAGTTTTAAAAGCGAAAAGCTGCTCAGAAGCCCCTACAGTCTGGCTGCGATAACCATTATTTCTTCTAAGAAAATTAATTTTGTTTGGATCCTGTAATATTAACCGGAAACCTTTCTGATCCTTCAGCAGCGTGAGCAGAATATGCAAGACTCTGACATCTGACGTGAAATTATTGTTTCAGTAACTAAGGTAATTTATTCTAATGGTAAACGCTAAGATAAGGTAAACAGGAATAAAATTTAAGCAGCATTATAAAAAAAAAAAATCTTTCCAAAATGTTTGGTGAGTAAATGCACTGTTTTACAGTGATTTAGAAATTTTGTCCACCATGTTTATTAATGAGGGGTTTTGCTGAGTCCGGCTTTTTTTGACGCATCGGACTGGATCACATCCCCATTCCCTTCCCGAAACACAGGTACCACACTTGGGTGGCCTTACACAACAACGTGTGATATATGCTGCTCTCGAGGCACAAAATATTTACATTTACAAGTTGAATCAAGTAAACAACCCTGGCAAAGGAAGCCATGGCCATACAGGCAGCTCATGGTTGCATCTAAATTCTGTAAGTAAACAAAACTTTAAATGTGACATGTCAAATTCAGTCTCTTAACAACAAATCTTTATTTTACATAAAAACAACCAATGTGCATGTTTGGCTTGTCGCTGTCTTTCCAACAAACAATTTTAAGCATAGCTCTTAAAAGTGAATGGTGCTACGAATGGTCTCACCTCCTTCATCATGGTGGAGCTCTTAGGGAAGCTCCGGCCTCCGTTGAGGCGGAGGTATCGCTTCTCGAGAGCAGACAACCTCTCCCTCTCCTGTAAACATGGTGCGGTATGGAGATCAGTGGATCAGAAGGGCTGTGCATCAGGGTGTGATGACAACCAACACAAATGCTCTTTTGCTGTATATAACCTAGGAGACTCTCGCCGTTCTTTAAATAGCGCGGTACCCAGAATGTATTAACAGGCCAATGTGATGGCCTTATGTCACACTGCAGCACGGTTCAAGGGCAATTTTACGACAGGAAAATTACACCTGTGCAATTTAAGCCGCCACACTTGTTACACAGTAATCCTCTAGATGCGGAGACATAGCGTGTGGACATTTGTTGTGTAACACATTAGCAAAGGTAACATTAATAAGGGAAAAATCTGGGAATCTTCCGGCCTCCTAGGAGTCCTAGAGGGGACGTACCTTATGGAGTAACTGCACAGCGATGTTCCTCTCCTTGGCGAGCCTCTCACACTCCTGGGCCGCCTGCAATCCCAGCTGGTTGGCCTGACTCTCCAACGCCGCAACCTTCTCCTGGGGACAAGGAATATGAACCGCTGTTTAGAGATGATCACGGCAGCCCAAGTTCAGTAGCAGGGGAACTGCTTCCTTGGCAGAAGTCCTAATGCCTCTTCTCACATCATACAGTACAGCATATCTCTGCATCGGCTTCAGGACTTCATACCTCCAGAAGTTTACTGTGCATGTTACTCTTAATGTTACCTGCATTACCGCAGTTATTGTCAAAGCCTTGACCTGTTTACAAGTCACAAGGACCTGGATGCACAGCTTTCACACCAGCATGACTGTTTGTGGTCTGCATGTGTACACTACTCAACAGAACCAACACTCAGTATTTTCAGCTCTGCTGCTTCATTCCACTCGATTTCCTATTGCTATAACAGCACCCACAGATGGTTGAAAACCCCCCAGGCAGCCAATGGGAGTTGGGCCTGGGCCATTTCTCACTGGCAATGTGACTGATGCTCCAGGCTTTCTGCACTGACAGCAGAGAAAATCTGTTTGCGGACTGTTGTGTTTATCTCAGCGCATGTATGCACGTGCGGTTTTCACAAACCAAAAGTGTGGTAAGATCATCATCTAAAAGAATATGTTCCCTCAGGACTCTGTCAAGGGGGAATGGACAGACAAGCACAGCACACATGTGGAGGACAGGACAGCAGCCCACCTTCCTCTTGGCCACGTTGTTGTGGTACTCGGCTCGCTCTTGCAGCAACTGCTGGCTGATGGTCTCCCGCTCTTCCTCCAGACTGCTCTCACGTTCTAGCTGTTGGAACTCCAGGTCCTCAAACCGCTTAGTCCCTGCCTCCAGGGCCTCAGCCTCCTGCAGACAGCACGGCGTGGAGAGGGAGGTGGGATTTGGCAGGGCTGTCATCAAATGACCAGGCTTACAAGAGACCATATACAACTAAACAAACCATACATGACCAAATCTACTTTGTTCCATTAAGTAGAACTTATCGTCGTCTTCTGGTTCCACTCAAAGGACTCCCTAAAAGTCAGAAGAGAAACAGCACACAAAAAAAGATACAGTACTTCTTGCCTTTGTCAAGGACTCTACCCTGCCTCCGGGAACCAGACAGCATTGAAAAAAGCCAGAAGAACATTGAGGCGTGAGCCCAGGTGACACCTGATAGTTCATTCTCCTCACTACTGTTCTCACCCATTCCCACAGAGCATAGCTGCCTGTCACCTCGCAGCAAGTTTGGCAAACAAGTCACGTGACAGCCTCCACAGAGGGATCCTTCCTTGTCAAAAGCAGCAACTGACGGGAGGGGTGGAAAACATAGAGGAACTGAGATGAGGCAAATAGGGAATGTTACTGCCACATGTCCTTGTATTTCTGAAACTAATTTTAGAGAAAGAATAAATAGATACATAAGTAACCTAGTCCTCAATATTGCATTCAACTTTTGAGCTCCGTGTTCTTCACAACTTTAGAACATAAACACAAAAATCTCAAGTGATCAAACAAGCAGTTACGTACAAGAACCGTTCCATCTCTTCTTTGGGGGGGGGGGGGACTGGAAGGCAGTGTTTCGAGGCAATTTCATCTTCATAAAAACCAGTTGGTACACTTTGGTGAACTGACAGACTGTATTGTCACTGACGCAAGACCCTCGCAAACCTATCCAGGATTATACTGTACAGTGCAGTGGTACAACTACCAGCTCCTTATCTGCCATTGTGACAGATTTTTCACAACCAAAAGCAACGGCACAGTGGAAGGACAAAGGGAATAGGAAATCAGCTGCTGTTCCCGACAACGTTAGTCATTGGATCCAAAGATTAGTAAAACTGTTATTATTAGGGGATGGCACAAACAGCAAGGACTGAGACAGAACAGAAACAGCTCAGCAGACAGCCATATACAGGTGAAGACCCCTCCCGCCCGTCAGCAGGGGGGATATGGAGAACCACGGCGACACCGTTTCCTACAGCGATCTCACATACCCACCTTGTTCTGTTGGAAAAGTAAGATGAGGGACAAAGAGAGGAGAGAAGGCAAAATGGCAGCGAGGCCCATAAGAGGAGGGGATTTAAAAAAGTTCTGTAGCTTTTTATTCTTCATTGAGCTCAGTGTGTGTGTGTGTGTGTGTGTGTGTGTGTGTGTGTGTGTGTGGGGACCAGTTATCAAAAACCAGCAGAGGTTGGGGACTAACTATTCTGCTGATGATGGTTTTAAGGCACAAACCAACAGTGTTACAGGGAGTAGGTGGGCTTCACCATTACTTACTGCACATGTTGCTGAAGAAAGAGAGTAGTGTTGGACCTCCATATCGCAAAACTTTTACCAGATCTAGGTGATGGCGTTGATGTAGGTGGGGCCCACCAAATGGGAGTCTGTTGCAACTGAACCACCAATTCATCTGATCTGAACTTGTATAAGAGTGGGGGTTTGAGGGGTGGGAGGCAGGAAGGGTTGATGTCAGTGGGTCGAACCAGGGACTCGGGTTGATGGGGGTGGCAGACTAACCCTTCGGAGCTCCTCCTGCAACTGCTCCCGCAGTGACTCGGGGCAGTTATGCACTTGGCTCTTCAGTTCATTGTACCCGTCCTGGAGCCTCTCCAAGGCCTCCCGCTCCGCGTCAACGTGTGCCCTCGCCTGGAGAGAACACAGACCATCCGGGAAGAGGCGGAGAGGCAGAGAGAGAGCCGAGAGACAGAGAAAGAGAGAAAGAAACACACTGCTCAAATCCACGCCATGCAAAAGCTTCAGAAGTTAGAGGTTACACACCCATGGGAAAGCCAGACTTGAGGGGGCAGGGTGGGCCACGGAGGGTTGGCGAATTAAATTGACTTTAATGAGGTTTGGTGTCCAATTTGCTTATAATAGCGTCTAAGTGGTTACAGATTCTTGGGCTTTTCTTAATGGGTCAACTAGAAGTTGAGCAATGTCACTACAGATTTTGCCGCACAAAAAAAATGAAGACAGGACATGAGCTCATTCAAATACACAGTGTAAAGAACAGCTTTAAAAAGGCAACCCGTTGTGTTTGGGTTGCATTTCATACTGGAGCACAAAGTTAAGGTGCCACCAGCTTTAATATGGACTTTCTGCTCAGAAGAGAACTAAATAGCTGACTTTATTTTTATATTCTAGGGTAAACATACTGTTAAGGTTTGGTGTCATAACTAGGAGTGTAAAAAAAATCCTATACAGTATAACATTGCGTCTTTCCTTCAAGAAACACCTTTCTTCCACTCCTGGTATCCATTCATGTGGTGCATTTGATCATAGTCTTTCAGTGAAATTTTTCCTCCTCTAATAAGCAAAACGTTCTATTTGGTGGTTTGGTGCTGTCAGTTAGAATTGTGAAAAGAAATATAACACAGAAAAGAGGCACACATGTCGGAAATACGTAATCCTGAAATGCTGTCCCCTTTGGGGGCTACTGCGGTTAGGGGAAAATGAGACTATTGACAAAAATGACAAAAGTCGTTCACACCGACACCAAGTTCATCGTATGAAACGGAAGGCTGGCAAATTACTTATATATTTACGTAAACAGATGCTCACGTCCCGAGCTGAACAGAGGACAGTTGCGTAGAATCGATCAGAAGTCTGCCGCTCCTCTTTTCAGCTGACTGTGGTGCGGTCCTAAAAATCTTTTCCAAACCAAGCAATTCCTTGTGTTTTAGGTGGGACTTTGTGTAACTGGACACCCCGTCTGCCCCATCGGCTCATCTGACCATTTTTCTGAACAGTAGCGTTGTGTGGGAAGGGAAAAAACAATCCCAGAGAGCGTGAAACCTCGGTCATTGTTTATTAGGTGCTTTTGGATTTTCTGTTGGGCGTTAAGGAGTTAACGGTCCAAGGCGAATGCCACACACACACACACACACACACACACACACACACACAGTTATGAACACCAAGGGCCCTCTCTTTACCTTTAACACTCTCACACATCACTGTGGCCAAGTACATGGTCAGTTCTGCACTGTAAAAACTGCACCCTGTGCGCGTGTGTAATATTTCTCATCGCCAGAAGATGACAGAGACAAAATACTTTTGAGAACACCAAAAAGAACAACTGTGAGAGTGTGAGAGTGCCAGGCAGGTGCACTAAGCCTACTGTTAGTTATTGCCTTAACCGAGTCAGATATTTTGCAAAAAAGGTAAATCCTGTCTGCAGAGCCAGTAGAGTTTGTGGTTTTCTTGGCCCAGGGGTTCAGTATTCTGACCACAGGAGAGGACCCTTGAGGTCACTGTCACACAGCGCAACAAGCGTTGAAGGTTAATGGAGGTGGGTTAGTGGAGCCAAGCGACAAAGGAGCCCCAGTCAGGCACAGGAGACGAGAGAAGACAGGAAAAGAAGAGGGAAAGGAGACTGGGGCCGTGTGCACAAGAGGAAACACCCACCCAATCCCTCTTTTCCAACGGGTCACGCGAACACTGGTCTGTCACCAGCAGCAGTCAGCTCTGGTCTCTATAGCACCACGTGTCCAAACAAACAGGTCACAGCAAACTAGCATCCAGCTCCGGTTCCAATGATCCCACATAAAGCTACGCTGGTAGAGCTATGGCGGGAAGGAAAGTCCCTGGATTTTGAAGGAGTCTCTGGGTACGTTCTCAACTTGGCGGATGGCAAAGCCCACTGCACCGGGTTGCAGGTGCCATCCTGGACACAGAAAATCAGCGACCAGTAAAGGGTCGTCAGATCTGAGAGGCGGAACTCATAACAGAAAAGTTCAGTTAAAGGACTGGTCAAGAGTGGGTGACAGCAGACCTTCTATTGCCCCCCAAATCGTGTTGCTCTTTAATAACAGGACAGCAAGCTGTATAAGCTCACTAAACATTACCTCACACCAGTGGATGACAAGAAAAACATCTGTAAATGCCATAAAGAACAAGAAATCAGTGAAATCCATTCTTTGAAGCATCCTACGCCCTCATAAATTGTAACGCTTTGGAAGATATCTAGTGTAGATCATTCTTGTTTTACAGAGGTGACCTTCTTATACGAAGTGCTTTCTCCTTCACTCCATTTTTTACTGCCTGTGTGTGAGGTTAGGATTCCACAAAGCAGCAACTGTTGACCGAGGGCCAGACTTGGTGTACATCTGCGTGTGAGCATGCGTGTGTGTGCATGTTTGTGTATGTCTGTACCTGGTTAAAAAAAGGAGGGAGTGTGTATATGTGTGAATGTAGTGTTGTATGTGGCTCGGAGCAGTCGGTATGGGGGAATGCGTTTGTGTGTACGCACCTTGTCCTTCTCCCGCTGCACAGCACCCTCCAGCTCGCTGAGCTTGTGCTCCAGCTGACTGATGATCTCCGTCTCGGCCTCCATCTGCTCCAGCTCGGCCTGCCGCTCACCCTGTAGCAGCGCTCGCTCCATCTCCGCCTGTGTACGAGGTCACGACACGGGCCAGCCCCAGAGTGAATCGAGAACTCGTAAGTTTGCTCTAGCTTATTTATTGTACATATCGCAATTTATCAGTCGAAATAACTTGCACACGCTTTCGAAAACACAATATAAACATCCGACGTAAGGAAAAACAACATCACGCCAAATCATGCCAACGTGGATCACGGATTACTATTACAGCGCCTCTGCTTCTCTGGTCTTACCTCCTGCCTGGACTCCTGTAGTTGCTGCTCCAGCTCCGTGACGCTCGTCTTCAACTCATCAATGTGGGCAAGGACCCGGACCCGTTCTTCCTCCAAGTAGGCCAGCTCCTGCCGCCCGGCACCACCCGGCCCTGAGGAATCCTCGTGCTGCAGGAAAAGCACGTTGAGAGTGAGGCTTCTGAGACGGAGCAGGGAGGAACCATTCCCCCTTGTAGTCTAAGATTTTTATTTCATTTTGAAGTTTATATGCAGTACTAGTTTATTCACGTTTCAAATCATCATTCTATTCCACTTTTCTAACTGGCGGTAAACCGAAAGGGCCAGCCCACCTCCTGGTGCGTACTCTCCGTGCTGCTGCACTCCTCCTTGAGGTTCTCTTCGTCACTCTCCCTCTGCCTCATTGCGACCCGTCCCGACATTCCTGCCATCTCCCCGGTCTGCCTGCCACTGCTCACGGTGCTGCCCCCCATCCCAGGGAAGGCCAGACTCCCTGCCTCCCCTCCGTGGACGTCACCCTTGTTATACTCAGCGCACAGGTTCAGGATGGTCTCCAGCCGCTGCCGCTCCTGTGAGACACACACAGTTTAAGCTGTCAGCTGGGGGGGCCAAACAAACCAACAGCCAACATCCACAGGCTCCAATTCCCTGAATTTACTTACAAACGTTCGTGAGAAAACACGGCAGGCCAGGAACAATTAAAGCTATAAGCGCACAAAGGCAAATGATGAAAAGAACAGGAACCCCACGATTCGACCACGCACACGTTCTTACTGTGCATGAATATTCAAGAGCACAAGCTTTCGACACAGCGCCCCAGGGTGTGTAATGAACAAGCACACCTTTCCGTTGTAAATGCATACGGAACCCTTGCGCATCGCCAATGATCACTCCTTCTGTGGTTCTCTTCCGCGTTGCGTTTATGAACTCAGTCAACTTTGCCGAGGGAACTTGAACTCGGCAACCCACAGTGTGATGCCCAACCGGCACAGTGGAGGGACTTTACCGTGACACAAACAGAGACTTCTTGCCTCCTCAGAGCTCTGTTGTTATGAACGTCTCTACAGAAACACGCCAGCCTGTTGAACACCTTGCCTGGTCCATGCAGGTGGCTGGAGTCTCTTGTGTCCTGGAGGTTTCTGTTCTCCTTGCTGTTCACATTGCCATCGGTGATGCTTGCTGTTGTGTCTGGCCTGTGTTCTCTGATGTCCCATCCCACCCATCCCCCACAGACCCCACAGAGACTGGGAGAAGCAGCTGCATCCGAGAGCCCACCTCAGATCAGTAAGAGCTCCACGACCCTCGCCGACCCCTGGTGTGTTCATGCCACCTACTGTGTGCAGACTGAGAGGCTCCACCAAGGATCAGCTGTGGGCTGGCATGGTGGCCAATGGCAGCCACTGGTCTGGATTTTTACAGGTCTGCTGGACCAGCAAAACAAAAGCAGTTGATGGTGGAAAAAGCAGTCTCAGCTGACCGTAGACACAAGTTAGGCACCGTGATGCTCGAGGCTTAAACCGGAGTGCAAATACAGGGTCACGATAAAGCCCTTGTGTAGGTTAAAATATTAACAGCTTCAGTTCTACGAGAGATTTACATATCCATCAGATACCTTGGTAATGCAATTCATTCAAGCTTTAGCGCATTTAACATCAGCATTGTTCATGTTCAACATGTCCACCAACATTAAAAATGGACACAACATGTGATACGATTTCGAAGTTTCACAAACACTTTATGCGTTTAGGTTTTAATTTTGGAATGAATCACGTCACCTTTGAATCTCTTTGGAAGAATTAAATGAATTACCTTACGGAAACATTTCAGAGATTGTTTTTATCTCTTATAGAAAGGTTTAAATTTTAAGGACTTTATTATGACCCTGTATCGGAGCTTCTCCCCCTGTTACGGCAGGGAAAAGAATCGCCCCCAAGGCTGCAAAATGACACAGCTGAGTCATGGTAACACACACACTGCAGAGTCATTGCTTTGATTCGCACCCCCCCGTCCAAGTCTAACTGAATAAAAACAGCAAACTGACTTTACTGACATTACTCTTCTTTTCCTCAAAAATGTACACACATCACTGTGAATCAGAACCGCTCAACCTGTCCACATGGGTTGGATGGGCTTTACACGCAGGCACTTACCAGCTCGCCATGACACAAAACCCTTGCGCTGCGTTGACCAAAATACAAACTAATTGATCTCCATGGCGGCAGACCAGATCCAACTAGTTCTGAGAGGCTGCCGTCAGCCACATTTGACAGACATCACCCAAATTTCAAGCTGCCAACCGAAACAACTGCCATGGACCCCTTCATCTACACAAGAAAGTCACGTTCACTGCAAAACACGACACACGCTGTTCATCCACGGACCTTCATTTCTCCTGCTCAGCACCCGCCACCATGATGTGTTTCACACTCACCAGCATTCCCGACCTCCCAGAGTAAAACACTGCTTCTGGAAAGCGACCGGCTAGAGGGAGCCTTTGCAAAGACAGATGAACAAACAGTTGTCACCCGAAGCCCCACCTCCCACAACCCCCCCACACCCTGCGACGTCACCATTCCAAATTGCAAGTGGGAATTCACATTCACATTCATGGGAAATAACTTACACACAGCATATCTAAGCTAACTTTCCCCAGACTCCCACATTTATCCTCCCCTTGTGGATCTGCCCACAACTTCTATTTCTGCTGGAGTGGGATTACTTTCACACCAAATTTTAAGATCACGAAATGATGAGAATCCAACAGATTTATGAAAAGATGCAGCAAAGTTACGCTGTTTAATCATGATCAGAAGTTGCTTTTGTTTTGGTCAACGGCTTCACAACACGTCTGCTCAACAGCCCGTAAAACTGATTTGAACATCCCACGAGATACTTAGCCTGAATTTATACAATAAAATATTTGACTGAAAAAAACACCCAGTACAATCCAGGACAATAAACTGGATAAGTGTGCTAACTGATGACTTTATAAGTGGTGAGACAAGGACATAGACGGTGACTTGCGAAGAGCTTGCAGACAAGATGGTGCATTGTAGATGTGTCCATGTCACTCCATCTGCTGAGACCATTTATCACCAAGGTGAAGCGCAGTCAGGCATTCTGGACTGTTCCAGAATGACAAACATAGAGAAGAGCAGAAGATAACTAAAGCACGTTACAGAAGGATACCCAAAAGAAGTCCCTCCAAGGAAGGGGACTGACCCCAAACACAGAAAATCCTTCCTTTGCAGTGCATTTCAAAGTCTAGTTTGTCTGGAAGCAGCATCCTTTGTGGTTCAAAGAAATGCTTCTGTTAACCTGGAAACACACAATCGTTTCTGCTGTGTGTTTGGGTGTATCAATGGAAATGGATATTGGGTGCAGACTACAGGCCATTTCTGGGCAATTGGTCTAACGGAAACAAGATTCCAGCAGGGTAACCTGACTGTGTTGCAGAGAGGAACCCAGAAAGAAGTCAAATGCCATGAGGGCCCTCAACTCACTGCAACTCCAGTGATCCAGAGCCAGTAAAAGCAGATGCTTTTCACTCAACTGATGGTCAATGATTATTGTATAATATCTAGCTGGCACTGTCATCCAAGTTGACTTATGCTGCTATATAAACTACACTAAACTCCTTAAACTCACCTACCTCTACAACAGAACACTGGAACACACATATATACACAAAATAAGGGGAGTTTAGAGTCACCAAGTGAGCTGAAAGCCATTTTTGGACTGTGGGAGGAAACCCACGCAAATGTGAGGAGAAGATACAAACTCCACATAGAGCGAGGGGGGCATCATAAAGCCAACGTCCCATCCCACCATCCAGATGCTGTCCGACACGAGCGCTCTCCGCTGCACCAGCGTGCACCAAAATGGTTCAAAGGTCATGGGAGTTTAACAGAAGGAGAGTTTGTACAATGATTATAAGATGTCTTGCACCAGCCTGTATGGGTAAGATTAACCTGGTCAGGTTTAGAAAAGAAGGTGAAACAAACTTTGAACTAGATAATGGTTTGTTTATTGGGTGTGCTTATAATTTCTATGAAAATCTAGTTAACATATCTAGTTACTCATTGTTTTTTGGTGAAAAGCGTCTGCTAAATGAGTAAATGTACTTTTACTGGATCGGGATCACTGGAGTTGCAGTGAGTTGATGGCCCTCGTGGCTTATTTACCAACTGTTGCTCTATTACGCACAGCAGCTCATCTAAACAAGAACATTTGGGAATACAAACCCTTTATTTTAGGGAAGTAAGGGCTGGTTTAGACTAAACCAAGATCTCACAGTGCTCATTTGAAATGTGCAGAATTACAAGGAGCTTCACAAACCTTCAAGTGGCACAGAATGAAATCCATTTTGATTGGGACCTTGTTCAGCCCACCTGGTGTTGAGAGAAATACAACCAGCTCTGTTTTCCCTGCTCAGATGCAGTTTGTCTGCGGGTGGAAATTTTACACTCTCATCCATATTTCAACTCCCAAATGAAGAAACCAAAGAATGACCCTGAGGAAAACACAAATATTGTTCTGAAATCAACGCCAGTCTGGACGAAGACAGAAATCATCTCATGTGGTCAAAGCTCTCAGGGGAGCCCGATCAGTTTAAAAACACATCCCTCAATATGTGTGTGAGATGTTCAGGAACTTTCTGCATCGTTGCTTCCCTGAGTAAAGCTGGACGGCTGGAATGAATGAGAGCACATGGGCACCTCAGTGTTGAAATGAGGCCTGTGTCTGACATTCCAGTAGAACATCAATAAGTGCGGGAGCACAGCTAAACTGATGTAGATGTCTACACAGAAAGTTATTGATCTTCATAGCACTGTTGCTCTTCATGAAAGAGTTTTACTCCTCCAGAAAGCTGCATACTGACAGGGAATCAGAGTCAAGTATCTTAAGCTGGGTAACAAATTTAGTCCCTCTCATAGGATTTAAACCAGCAAAGCTCCATTCACCTGCTGGCTGATTACATGTTTAACAAATAAGAGGCTATAATACAAGTTTAGATGAAAATGTATCTGACATCACATCATAGAATCACAAATGAAACACCACGCAAAGCAAATTCAGCAGGGCCAATGTGCCGAGAAGCATCTCAGCAGAAGGACCTTTAACACACTGAGACATCCATTGCAAACATCTCCAGCCCCAGGGGACCCTGAGACATGATCGCAAACCCACTTCCCAGGAAGGACATATGCACGAATTCCCCCACGCACGCTGAAGGGCCTGACCTGAAGTGACCTTTCACCTCTGACCTAAACAAGTAAAATTATTAAGGCTGCATTTTACTCTGGTAAAATGTTAAATGGTGCTGAAAAGTATATGCATAATAGTAATGGAATTAAAAGAATTTCCAGTAATTTAACATGGGATAGGTTTTGCTTTTTTATGTTGTTTGCATAAATCAATCTTCATCAATGCTTATTGCGCAAAATTTGAGCCTTTCTATTTTTGCAGTTAAAAACAAATGTAAAAGACTCTTTACACTAACAGCGGAAAAGTGTTATGGGCAACTATGTTCTCCAGATGTCTCTGTGAGCCGAACTGGTCCAGCCTTCCAGCACTGACACTTACATTTATTCCAGAGACAAACTAAACAAGCAACAGAGACTTTTTTGTAATAGAAGTCTTAGATTTAGCAAAATGCAAAAAAAAGCACATGTCACCATCTGGTATACGCAGTACATAAACAACTACAGAAACGCTACAGTACATGTAAGTATTAGAATGGTCCCCCTGTTATCAGCTTAGACACATAAGCAAGTTGTTCAAGAAGGTTTGGTTTTCCTGGACCTGAAGCAGTTAATAAGCCACGTTCTATTCTCTCTTTTCACCCATTCTGCACAGCACCTGTTCTGCTAAGGTCGGTCGTAACAATTCCTTCCCCAGCTGTGTCTCAACACCAGTTCATTTGACAGCAGGCCCCACAACTGACACTGGGAAAGACTGCTTGGATGGGAGGGACAGTAGTGCTGGGGTCAGGACTACCAAAGGAATCAGTGATATTTATGGAAGGGGTTGGACAGACTATGATCAGAACATTATAAGTAAGCATATAAAATGTTAGACTTTACCTTTATGGTGTGATAGATAATTTTTCATTTCATTTTAATGTGAATCTTTTTTTTTTTTTTACTGCAGACCAACTTGCAAAACTGCGTTTTCTTGAATGTCACCTAAAAAAGGCTTTGGTATTACAGTGACCCCTGGTGGACTGAACTGCAAACTGCAGCCTCTTAGAGGATAGGGGATGCAGACCAAGTGGAGTCTTAGAACCTGGAAGAAGGTTCAGCAGCAATTTGCACCCTAACCAAGTACATATATCTGCCCAAAAGGAAGGTGACTGGATGTCAAGAGGTGCTGTCATAATTTTCTGACTGACCTAACAATACTTAATGATCTTGAGCAAAAATATGACTGAAGAGAAGGCATCTCACTTTGGACTCTTTATCTCGGCTTCAAAAAATGCGAGTCAGAGAAAGAAATGATCCTGAATCCGATTTACTTTCCTTGCAGGATAAAAAAAAAACAGAGAAACTGAAGCTTGTTCTCTAACATTCAGTCTCCCTCTTTCTTGGTCACACCCTGAAGACTGAGCTGTGAAAATGACTGCATTCTGGTCACAATAGTAAATTTAAACCCACTTAACAGGCAGACACTGTAACCTACAGAACTGAGACACCGACTCAAAGCAGACATTCACAGACATACTGAAATGTGATTTTTTTTTTCTCATGTTCCCAATCCATAATTATACATAAGTGACATTTTTTCCCAGCACCAACATAATAAATCAGCTTTCCTTTGCAAGGATGCCAGAACTGTGGGCCGGGTTGTTAGGTGGTTAAGCAGCCAGAGCTTTCATTCATTTGCAAGCTTTTTCCATAGCTAGTTTTGTTCTTATTTTATGACTTGGCACATGGGTGGGGTGGCTGGTCTGTGGGGTAAATGTACCCAGACAAAGACAAAGATGCCAGTCATGCAGAGACTCTAATCCCCACAGAGGGTGAAGTGTTACAGCACACTCTGCCAGGCATTCCTCCGCTAAGTACACACAAATAACCTTTGCATTTTCACATTTCAAATACCCCTCTCCTAAGTCGCCAGCTCAGCACTTCTAAACTTAAACTCAGAGGTTGGGAGACAAAAGAAATATGCATATGAGCGCATAGCATTAGCATAATGCAAAAGCCATGACAACAGCGAAACCCTTTTCGCAGCGGAAAATTTAATGATCAGTGCCGAACCCGGGGAGCTGCCGAAACTTCAGCCCAGGCAGGAGGTCGCCTTGGCTGAAAGTAGGCGGCAGGTTTTTGCTGCTCTGCTCTGCAGTCTGCGAACAGACACATGATCTCACGCGTTTGAGCGGCCCTGGAATGCAGCGGTGATGTCACAGCTAAAATGGCCAGCTCAACAGGGAGGCTATTAGCGGAACGACAGGCCGGCAAGGCCAGCGTTTCGCAGTGTGCTGACTGGCACGGGGCAGCTCTGCGAGACGGACACCACGTGCCAAGTATGCCGGCCAAGACTGTTGCTTGGGGCAACGGTGCAGAACTGGCCTGTCTGACCGCTGTGGAGAGCTGCCTTTTTGTGGAAGCTGCAGGTTAATGGTTCAACTGCGGATACACAAAAGGCCCAGAGGTACTACTAGTAGCATAAAACGCGTAAAATACATGTGTTTAAAATAGAAAAAACTGAGACTATGGAATAACATACAGTCGTGTTATAGAAGTCCTGAGGCAACACCAATGCGTTGAGTAATAACTGTTGGGACTTCTGCACTAGTCTTGTAACCATCCATAGAAGTCCCACCCCCAGAATAACATTGCTGGTTGACATGGCAGGGTATGGCTGCCTGCTTCAGATCTGACCCGGTCCCCCTCTGAGCCCCAGAGAGGTAGACAGCTGGCCCAGTGTGCAGAGAAGTTAAGGAGTAAAGTCACAGGTGCTGCTGGGTAAATATAGCCCTATAGATGCCTTTCTCTGGTCATAGAGCTTTCAATCTGCACTTTGAACCCACATTGCTGTGGTCATTTTGCCATACTGCACATGGAGGATCTCTGCATGAGCTACTGGAGTTCAGGATATTTCTATCGCTCCCCACACTGGTGGGAGGTAGAACAAAAGATGCTTCAAAACTTCTGACCGATGCTGAGCCATTTTGGACAAACGGGTTACTTGCGTTGTTGTCCAGCCTTATCCTTACATTAGAGAAAAGGGGAGACAAGGTCCAGGTTAAAGCTCCCTCACTGTAGGATCTTAGCCCTTAATAATTACAGATACAGAAGCCTGGAGTGATTCTGCAGAAATTCAGACTACCGACCCCTGAAAACACCAAAAAAAATGAGCAGAAAAAGTGTAGCAACCCAACCAAATCGGCACTTCTCACCATCCACACTAAAGGCTCTATCATTTGCAGACATGTTTACATATACGCAGCTCCCAAACCACCGCAGAGTGAACATGTCACTGAGCAGTTAAGCAAACATGGTTTGAAGCTTAAAAAAGTGTCCATTAACACAGATAATGGTCAATAAACCTCACTATAGCATACAAGCAAATGGTCTTCCGAGGCAATGACTACTCTAATAAGATTTGTTCAACCTCAGGAGTGTATCCGTTATATCCTAATGTGTCCGACTACTCTTTACAAATAGCAAAGTGTTGAGCAGTGGCGAACAATAACTGCTGCAAGAACATCTGACACGGGGTGCTATTCTGCCTTGACGTGGTCCTTGCTTCTGCGGCTTGTGATCCGCGAGGACGGGTCGACCCACAACGGCCGTCTTCCCCACACGCGTTTGCTTCCAGCTCTGGAACTCACCTGGTTGTTCCCAAAGCCTTGGCCAGATGTGCATCAGAGCCTAGGCTAACCATCTTCTCCTGAGCGTCGGTTCTACTTTACATAGAGACTGTATAGGGGAAACAAGTGGGTGTAAACAAAAATAAACAGAGAGCACATAAGTGACCCACTCCCACTATAACAAGAGCAGGCTGCTCTTCGCTGTACATAACAGCATCTCCGTGCACAATACACAGCTATTCAAAGGGACTTAAACACACGTAGGATAAATCTACACACTTCACGTTAACACAACTGGACATTTAAACTGCACGTCATGGGCGTGTGTATATCTGTCGCCAGCCAGTGAATAAGTGTGTGTGACTGGCCTTCTTCAGACTCATGCCCTGTCTAGGATGTAGGCTGCCCCCCCCAGCCGCTCCAGAATCAGAGCCAAACCAACACAACCCTCTCCTGGGTTACAAATGTTACAAAATATAAAAGCGGACTTGTTCTTGAACAAGAGCATAAACCACACTGCTTTTGAACTGTGGTTCCTCATCCACCACGTCACATATGCCCTTCTACCTTCTCAGAACAGTCTCTCACACACACACACACACACACACACACACACACACACACGCACTCATCTTCCTGTGCGATGCGGTACCAGATGCACTCTCTGTATGGACCAGTCTCAAAGCGCTAACATTCCTGCAGTGTGGTCAAAGGAGCACATTGCTTCATTTCACCAGTGAGTGCTGGGGGTCTCCTGCCCATCGGACCGCAGGGTAGGCACCCCTCTAAAGACACGCAGACACAGAAGAACTCGGGGACAGCGTCTCGGTCGCTGACAGGCTGGACGTGACCGCCTACTTTCCTCTTTGCTCTCCCCACCCCCCACGAAACGAAGACAACAAAACAATATGTTGCCATGGAAACCCAGTGCCTCCCGCCACAGTGAAATGCTGTTCGTTCGGCTCTTTCCACTTTCCCTCTAGTGACAGGACAATAAGAAAGGCACTGGCGGGCTTCCACATCGTCGCAACATCTTCCACTTCCCGACGATTCAGGACAGGTCGCAGTTAATGGTACAGAAAATGGAGAAAGATATGAAAGGCTAAAGTCTTTTGCAGGATGAGCTTCTTTTTTTGTGTCATTTGTGTAATTAAACCTATGGTCAAGCCACACACACACACACACACACACACACACACACACACAAAATTATAGATAAGAGAAAAGATTCTCCCACAAGCGCCCACCCACTGAGGTGACACGACAGTGTATATCATACTGTTTAGAACCCGCCCACTTTGTGCTGATGTTGGCGTGTCGACTGATGCAGAAACGTCTGCAAATAAGCAACTCAATCCTGTGTCCCCCTTAAGGACCAAGTACCGAATTATGAATCAAATCACCCCAGAGAAAACAACAGTCAGAACTTGACCTTCAAAAAGAAATTTGAACACGTCGTGTGTGACAGTACATTCAGACACACACACCCAAAGCCCATGCACGTGGACACTTTGATACTCAAGCATCAATCCCATTGGCCTGCATACGTGAGCTCTGGGTGCCGAATGGTTGACGGGGGCAGAACACTCACCAGCCTCTCCATCTCCTGCTCACGCATGCGCTCCTCCCGCTGTCGCCGGTGGTACTCCAGCAGCTCGTCCTCATTGTCACTGATTTCAGTGATGCTGTTCTTCCGCTCCCGCATGCCCATGTGGCTGGGCCTTCCACCCTCGACCGATGCCTTTCGGTGGTTTCGGGGGCTGGGGAGCGGAGAGATGCCCGGTAGGGTCCCGAGAGCAAAGCCCGGGGCAAGGCCACCCGTGTAACTGGCCTTCCGTCCGCCACTCTCCGCTAGCAGACCGGATGTCGGCGAGGGGCTACGGGCTCGGACCCCTCTGGTTCCAAACCCATCCTCTTGGGGAGAACCGGCCTTGCGTCGGAGCCGGGGACTCTCCGGGACCAGCTTGACCACAGTCCTTTCTGCTGCACGTGGCAGGGGAGAAGTTCCAGGCAGTGCCCCCGGCAGCACCGGCACACCACGCCTGCTCAAGGAGGGGCTCAAAGGGGGGAGTTCACGCATACTGCTCCCTCCACTGACAACTTCTTGGTTCCTGCGGGCCAGCCGAGGGCTCTCCGGGGGCTGCAGGGAGCGCTGGGGCATGGCACCCTGGACAATGTGGATAATGGGGTCCAAAGGGGGCTGGAAGGCTCTCTGGGGCTGTGAGAGCTGCCTGGAGGGACTGGAGATCATGGAAGGGTCAGTTGATCCTGTCTCCCGGAAGGGGCTAGGAGGGCGATCCTGGAGGACAGCAGTTCTGGGGCTGATAGGGACTGTAGATTGCGAAGGAACAGGAAATTTGGGGGTCAGTCTGGGGCTGCCAGAGATTGTATGCCTATCCGGGGATCCTATGTCCCCAGGAGCCACCAAGATAGAGACTGAAGGCAACCCCTGGTTCAGCCGGGGACTCCCTGGACCTCTCTCTTGGCCTAGCCCCCGGCGAGCTGGGGTAGGACTAGGGGGGGTCTCCAGCAGAACCTTCCTTTGAAGCCTGGGGCTGTCAAGCACCTTCTGCCCTCCTGCTCCACCAGCAACACCACTGGTGCAGCCGGGCAGTGCAGTCCGTGGCTGAGGCACGGGAGGCTGTACCACGTGGTTGTAGCTGGAGGAGCGGATGGGTACTGGGGGCAGGGCAGGGCTCTGGTCCTGGCCACCGCCTGGAGAGGGGCTGGTGTAGCTGCCGCTGCTGGCTGCTGATGGGGATGAGAGTGGGGAGAAGGGCGGCGAGGCGTTTTCATAGCTGGAGCCCACCGACATGGCTCCTGGGCTGGTAGGCGAGGAGAGCAGGTACCGGCCACCCCCATTCACCATGGGGGAGACGGGGGATTGGGCGGCAGCATGCTGGGCAGACAGCTTCTGGGGCTGGGAAGATGAGGAGGGCTGGGAGTCCTCCATCACCAGGGAATCCATGATATCCTGTAGGTCCTTCTCAATAGAGGTGACCAGTGCGGTGTGCTCAGGACGTGCTCGCTCACGAGGGACAGGACTCGAGTCTGGCAGCCCTGTGTGATGGTTCCCATTGACCAGGCTCTCAGCATCTGCAAAACGGAGGACAGTCATGTCATCCCTAACCCCAGTTATACAAACAGGCAAAGAGACGCACACAACCACGGACGCACATACGTACATCCATCTTCACCACAACGACGTTAAATCCAGATCGTGCTTACTGTGCGTTGCTCAGGGCAAAGTTAAAACTGCACAAGATTTCAAATACAGCTCAGATGTGGGCTCAGCAAGAAATAACATTTAACAGTAACTACCACCTACGATCAAGTAATTTTAAAGGTGCGCGATTATGTACGCCCTTCTCCACGCAGCCGTCGAGTCCTCGCAGCAGAAAGCCGTCCTTACAGATTTGTTTAGCTTTTCGGTTGCTCTCTAATCCCCCAGTGATCTACAGCTGCTAAATTTAAAAACAGCAGCCCAACTTCAATTTACACCAGATGCAATCTCCCTTCCGGAGGGGCTGGGCACCTTGCAGCAGACCAGTCAGCAGAAGAAAGGGACAGAGTGAGGTCTGGCTGAAACTGAACTGCACTATAGCACAACTTGCACAGAAAGAAAGGCAGGATGTTGTTAAAAGCAAGTCTTACCACACCTTACGTTCGGTGGAGCAGCTGAGATTTACAGGCGCAGGTTCAGACCCCACACTGTCACTTTTCAAGTCAGCCTCTCACCCGGTCTGCTCATCTCTCAGTCAGCCATTCGACCATCAAAGTCACATCAGCGTAATGTACGTCCCTCTGCATCAGGACCAGCTAAGGAGCTGGTGGCAAGCGATCAATAGGAATAGTGGAGGCATGAAAGCCTGGAGATACTCAAGCGCACCCAAAGATCTCAAACCACACCGACACTCACTGGAGCGGTGGATCAGATTTCACAGTCCGCACACTACGCGCCTGCTTCACGCACACACGGAGGAGGAGAAAGATGCAAAATATGCACCACATATCTGTGAACATGAATAGTTCACCAGAGGTAATCTGGACTAGTTATGACCACATCTGCAAATACAACCAGTTCACAGCAAAAGAACACAAGGCTACGTTGAGTATGAAGGAAATGGTTCCATTATAAATAAAGGCTGTGTGTCTTTAATCCACTGTGGCGGGACTCCCCGCAAATGATGCATGAGCACTACAGAGAGACCGGGGGGTCGGAGCTGGGAGTAAGACGGCGGTGCTGTCACACAGAACCCCCCCCCCCCAACCACCAGCACCTTTGTTTGGGGCTCTAAGTGACATTTCTCATGAAAAACGTCGCTGGTCGGGCTTCTCCTACCGCGCTGTTCGTACGAAGGTTCTTTCCGTTCGAGGCTCGTGCACGAAGCCCCCTGCGGAACCGCGTTGTGCGGGACACCGATCGGATACCGAGTCCCGCTCCGTGCGCTGTGATAAGCAGTACTTACGGACCGGGAGCAGCTCCGATGAAGCGCCTTTCGGCGGACACACGGTCCCCGAAGGAAGGATGCGGCGCAGCTCGGGGACCTTCGAGGAAACGGCGCTGTCAAGGACACGGCGGACCCGCGGCGCGCGGCCGAGGCGAGACGACCACCGATGTCCGATATCCGGCCTCCACTGTCCGGGTACCGGCCACAGCTGCCCTTTCCTCCCTTTCCCTGGTTCCCTCCCCCTCTGCCCCGGCTGCCGCTCGTCCTCCGGTCCGCGGTGCTGATGTGACACACGGAGGCGGGAGCCTTTTAAAGGGCCACGCCACGCATTTCCCTCTCAGGTCTGTCATACAGACTGACATCGAACCGCATCTGGTACCGCGTCGCAGAGGAAGGCGAGTGCGTGTGTGTGTGTGTGTGTGTGTGTGCGTGTGTGTGTGCTTTGAGAAATTAGTGAAGGGCAGTGAGGAGCACATGTTGCAGAAAACTCCAACGCCAAAGGGTGCAAGACCTCCTCATTCACTAAATGTGTGACCCTCTGAAACACCTGTACCTGATAGCTACCTGGGGACTAAAATATTAAATTACTCAGTGTAACTGCTCTAAGTATCACAAATAAGTGCGGTTACATCCCTTACTGGCATGTGCTTATCGGTTGGTATCAGCAATATAAAATCTCTACATTTTGAATTCCTGCTGTGGAAAAAAAAAATATTCCAGCAGATATTGCTGATGTTTGCAATATATTTTCTTTAACAAAAAGGACACAACATTCTGAATAAACTGAAGGAAAGCACCGCGAGTAAGAAGTGCTGCTACTGGGCCCACATCAAGCACTGCTTACATATAAATTCTGTGTGCACATTTAATTTTACGTCAACATTCCCTTGTTGACCCTATGATAAAAACCAAAACCTACAGAGCAGAAATGATCATATTAACCACAGCCTAAGATGAATGACAGTAATCCATTCCTTCGTTTTTTTTTTTTCCCCACAGGCCTCGTACACAGAGTTAAGATAAGGGCCTAACCAGCGAGGGACGGAACTGACGGAAAGGAAATTAACGTCTAGAATATGTGAGCAGCAATATAAAATCTGCACCAAGGACAACCAGCACAGGCAGCGTTTAAAGAATGTATTATCGCTTAGCTGACACTTTCCTCCAAACAGACTTACACCGTGCAGTCTGTATACTAAGCGGCTTAAATTATTTACCCATTTACAGAACTGGGTAATTTTTACTGGAGTAATTGAGGATTAAGTGCCTTCATCAAGGGTACAGCAGCAGGAGGTGGGATTCAAACCTGGGTGTTTGGAGTGAGCGATAGCAGCTCCAATTACTGTTTTGTCTGCTGCGATATTACCATCTCTGTTTGTTGACACCAAACACACACAGAAGAGCCACATTAATGCTTGAAAACCCAAAATTGTCTATTATTTCATTTTTTAAAACTGAGCTGCCTCTTTCCTTCAACAGTCCAGAGGAATGAAAGAGAAGGGAGGAGGGGCAGAGAGGTCAAAAATAGGCAAAAGAAAGACACTTGCCAAATGAGAGAGCGGTGGTGCATAATCCACGAGGATGTGTGGAATACAAACAAGGTAGGAGTTACCCGAGGGTTCGCAGTTAAAAGCATCTCTTCGCCACACAGAAAACGCCAAACTAGCACCCCACACCACCCACACCCTCCAGTCAACCACCCTTCAGCTGTCACAGGCAGCAGCTTAGAAATTCCTTCGGCTTTTGCATGTTGTGTACTACAAGGAAAAGGGCATCCTAGGTTATGGATAAAGTTAAAATCTGAGCCGTCATGCATGATAAAAACAAATTCCATCGACTGAGAAGTAACGTTATTGAAAACACAGGAATCGTCGTTCGGCGAGGCTGCGATCGAACATGTTTCAGAAATTATTTTTTTCCCTGCCTGTTCTAAACCACGGCTCAGATGGGACAGGTGTCTTATCTGCAAGGGGGATGAGAGGGGAAGTGAAGGAGAAAATAGACCCAGCGGAGGCTCCTGGAACACGCTTGCGCTTGCTGGCAATCTGACTAATACAGGTTCTAGGGGGCTTCTGCGTGACTGTGTCAGGGATCATCAACTGCAGTCCCCATCCATTGGCACCAGCTTTGGGACTTCCAAGCTGTCAGTGTGCAAAGGCCACCTCCTGCACTGGCCACCACACTAGTCTACTACAGTGTGGCCCTCTACCGTCCACTGTGTAGTATAACACGTCTCCTTTTTTACCCAATCCAGGCCTCTTCGCAAAGCAGTCGATCCTTCTTCTGACCGCCCTCCCTCTTCATCCGTCCCTCCTTCTCTGCCTGGTCTGCCACGTAGGAACAAGTCCCCATTTAATTAGACACCAGGCATACATTGCTTGGCACTCTGAAATTAAATCTGACGTCATGTAGGTGCTCATATTTCTCATCCGCTCCTAGCTTGAATGCAGGGTTCGTATGCACTCGGGCAGCAGGCACGTTGGATGCTTGAGTCTGGAGCCTGCATGTTGTGTGTGTTTTCTGCAGCGGCGGTGACCACTGACACGCAGCAGTATGCGACCTGTGTCACACCTCAGGGAGCTCCTCTGATTACTGGCTTCTTACTTTTGTCCACGGTGTCAGTGTTGTGAAGCGACATGAAAATGCGTGCTTTTAAAACAGGACCACGGAAAAGTCCACCGCCCACATTTTTCGCGCGTCGCTATTAGCCTCGGAGAGTTTAGGTTTCGAATGCGCAAAAGAAGTTCTCGATCAGTCGACAAAAATCTCAAACCGAAGCGCCTCTCTAGTTACAGGCTGAGCAGCGAAAAAGGAAATTATATCTGTCCGTATTGTCTGACACTGCTGTGAGCGAACAAAGCTTGTAAACAACTTGTCCTCAAAAAAATGAAAAACAAGAAGGTCACAGCCAGTCTCTGTAACAAGGTTTAGCCTGTATGCTAAAGCAGCAGCATGACTCCTCACATTCACCAATCACCTGCGAACATCTCACATCTCACATTACCCTGTTTCCCCCCCCTCCCCACATCAACAGGCCCAGGAGATACTGGGACACACAGGCTCATCCATCAAGTGTGGACATAATGTGTGATGTGAGGACAGCAAAGCGCACAGAGCATATGGCAGCAGGAATGTTGCTCTTCTAGGAAATCCAATTGCGAGAACAAAGGTTTCAGAGAAGGACTTGTGCTGCTCACACTCCTCTCTTTATCACTTCTTCACTACAGTTCGTCCACCATGCGGGTGTTTCAAATTTGTGCAATATCGCTGTGGCCCGTTCATCCACGCAGCTAGAGAGACCCTCTTCTTGCTCCCTCAGCCTCTCACATGGCCATCCAACAACCCAGATCATGTTCTCCCTCATTACACCAGTTCTTTGACATTAAACAAGCAAATTTCATGGGTGATGCTGTCTTGGGCTTATATAAGTGAACTCATTTGATTATGTCTCTGAAGTGGATGTTTAAATATTTAAACCTTCAAAACATGGAGATATAGTCTTAAGGTACCACTGAAGTATGATTAAAATTTTTGAATGTTTACCATCAGGTGAAACCACATAGTTTTGTTTTTAAAAAAATCCACATTCCCCTCTCCGTAACAAGCCTATTGACAGACCTCAAATGATGGCATCAACAATGATGGATCAGCACACTTCAGATTGACAGAACCGTTGTGTGACTGGCCTCGTATACCCACAGTGACTTTACTGTGTGTCCTTTCCAGTACTGGCTGTGGTAACTGACGCGTGGCCAGAGAAGGGTTGATTCAGGAATAGTCCTTTGTTTGAGTTTACACAATAACTTTGTGATGATGTACACTGTTTGGCAGAAGGTTTATGTGGAAGCTGATTGCTGGCCTGACAATTGCGGGTGGCTCATTTCACCCCTGAGAAGAAGGAAATGGGATGCAGCAAACTCTTCCCACAGGGCATGGGAGAGAGAGACACCAGGGGAGACATCATTACAGAAGCACAGTGAAGGGCTGCAGAATGAGCAGGATTTGATGACAGGAGCTCATTTTTTGACAGCTACGGTGGTTACCAGAGTGGGTCCGGAAGCCCCCGCTGGGGACCTGGCTTGCTCCAGGCATCATGCTCTTCATCCTGAAGGCCTCTTCGGGGTGGTTGAAGCGGAAAAAGGCCGACTGGCCAAGACACAGCATACAGCCTGGCCAGAGGGAGAGAAAAAGAGAGCAGAAGGTGTTAGGGACAACGGTGTTCTGTGGCCAGAGAGCCAAAAACTAAGAATACTTTTAATCTGAGGTCGAGAGTTTTCACATACAAACTAAAAAGTGGAATTGAAAGCCCGATGGAGAAGACCAGAGCACTCATTTTTCATCTGTTACAGAAAAATATGAAATATATAGTCGATCCTCAGTTTGATGGACTGTATAGGAGGACACGGATATGTCTGGATATGTCAAAAGTCTGAATACGAATTTAAACGTTATATTTTTTACTACCTTGCTGCATGCTGCACTACATACTGCAGTAACACTTTCATAACCTAATGTAACGTGTAATGGGCATGTAATGTGCCTAATAAAGTGAGATAAAGTCAGTGCTGGAACTGAAATATACACACATATAGGAGAGTGATTTATGTGCAATAAGTAGTGAATAAGATGCTGACACGGCTCGATCAGAATTCTGCCCCACGGGCACTAGCTGGCATTTGGAGGCCTTCGTGGAACTAACAATGGAGATTGTTAGTTGGGTCTTTTTTGAGACACGGTATCAAAATTGTTCAAAACATTTTTTAATGCATCAATGAAGATTTTCTTCAAGAAAGCTAAAAATTCATTAAATATTAATATTTGCCCCAATATTATGTTTAAAATATGTTTTTTTAATTTTCATGATTTTTTTTCTCGCAGTGGTCTATAAAATCCAAAGTCCATAAAATCAAGGCCCGATATTGGACCGTACCAATATCTGAAAAAATGCTGCAACTTATAATATTGTTCCCACGGTTTATGAAACGGATGGTCACGAGGTAGAGCGGGAACACAAAAATGGGGTGTTTCTGGGCAGAGAGATCACTCGCTTGGTGGTCGACTGGAAGCTGCTGCTTGAATTGCTGACCTCAGGAGACTGGCAGACGCCCCTCGGGAGCCACACACACCCTGGTGTCTGTCTCTGGGCTGGAGACAGCCTGACAGCAAACCCTGCTATGGCATCCACACAAGGCAGCATTAACATCCACACCCTTTGCTCCTCGTGCAACCAGGAAGCCTCCAGGAAGTGATTCTGATTTCAGCGCCATCGGCCTGGCCGTAACTCACCACTGGGAAAACAGATTTCTTTCAAATGGCCAGTAACCTGTTCTTAAATGCGTTAAGGTAAAGATGATCCCACAGTAGTCTGACAGGAAGAGTTTAAAGTCTCACACATGTAAGGCGGACCGGAAAAGCACACGTCGCGCACGCTCTGCTAAAGGTTACACGGAAAGTCAGCAATCAGAGAGCCTGTCATGGAAACAGAGGCGGCAGATGCCCTTTTATTCCCGGCTGCAGACAGATCGCCCGATTACATCATGGGGCCAGACGGGAGATAGTGTCCATGGTACACGTGCAGTCAAGCGTCTGTGTCTCCGTGCAAAATCGTCACCGTGATGCTAAAGTGACCGTCAGCACCATAAAGAGTCAAAAGGCCGGCCGTTTTTAGAAGGTACCTGTGAAGTCTGACGTATTCTCATTATCTTGAAAGAATCAGCGTGAACATGTGAGAAGATACGTCAAGACCGAATTAACCTTTTTACAAAGGGAAATAACAAAAGACTAGACTATTCAAAACCACTGACAATCAGTTATATCAGACTACACATCTTGATCTGAGTTTATATGTATTTACTTGGACGTGCAATAGAGATGGATATAAGACAGAGAGACCTGTTATGAGAAGCAGTCACATGGATCTGGTGACTGACAGGTATCACCTACTGCTAGACAGAAGCAAACAATTCAATGTTCACGGAAAAGGAAAAGCTGCAGATGACCGTAAGTACAGTGAGAGTTAGCGAAGGATCTCGAACAAAGCAAGAATCCTTAATGGGGCTCAGGGTACAGGTCCGTGCTTCTGTGGGCACCCCTTTGCACACCTCAAAGGGAGAGCAGACACAGGCCCACCTGCCTAAACACGACTGGGACGTGAGCTGTTTGGAAAATGACGACTCTTGAACCGACACGTCCAAGGGTGGTGGGTTTCTAGCATACTCACGTTCTCCAAACTCATTCACAATGAACAGGTCCTGTGCAGTATGACAGACTGGTTAAACTTGTGAAGTATGAGGAAAAAGACCTATCTCTTCTAAAAGATATTATTAATAAAAAAAAAAACTTAACTGACCTTTTAGGTGGCAAAGTTAAAGTCTGATTCTCAACAGAGTTATTGAAAATGTCTGTGCGTGACATGGAAAGTAAGAAAACAGAAGTCCGGCGGTCGCATATAAACAAAAATGCACATAGGGGCAGCTGGACATAGCAAAGGTTTTGCTGGACCATGTGATGGTAGGAACCACTGCCCTGCACCCACAGGATCCAGGTTCACCTTCCAAATCCTGCTATAAAGCCCTTGAGCAAAGTGTTTACTCTGCCCAGTAATAAATACACAGCTATATAAAGATTTATTACATTTATATTTTATAAAGCACTAAACATTACAGCTGCCACACCCACTGCACGTTTAAACAAAATACACCTGTGTAGGGTAACCTAAGCAGTAAACATATGCGATATGGTTGTCAATGGCCAAAAGCCATCCAATAGTCCCTGACATCTGGATTAGGACACTGTCCGCCGTGATGGATGCTGCTGTTGCCCTTGAAATGCAGACAAGAATGAGGTGCAAATCAGAAACTCTGTGCCTCTGGTATCACAAACATAGCAAGCCATAGAGGCCGTGTTCTTACAGTGTGCTTAGGGTTCCTCAGGCTCCGCTGAGGAGCCAGGACTCCAGCCACATATCTGTGCTCATACAGTACCACCCCGCAGCTGTTTTTTCTGCCTTATTATGAGTCAAATTGTTTTTGCTGGCCAGGCAACCAAACAGCAAAAGCAACTTGTATACTGACAGTTTCAGAGTAAGCCTAGGTAAAGAAATTTGACCACTGACAAATTTTCAATCAAATCTCTGCAACGGACACCTAGTCCCAGAGAAAAAAAAAGTGATGAGAACACAGCTTTCCCCACAGTACTCGGAAGAACAAATTTAAGCATGTAACATGTAGCGAAGTTTAAAAAAAGCAATTCATTAGTGAGAGTGGCTGTCCTCTGGTCCTCCTTGCCCGAGGCAGGAGGAAGATGTTGTCCCCATAGATCTAGCCCAGATCTCAAGGCCGTTGTTTACAGTCAGCCAACAATCTGCTTTGGTGATGTGGACTTTTCCAACCGTGTTCTCTAAAGGTCTGCCGGGGAGAGGCAAGAACTTGGTCCAGCCCACTAAGGTGTGAGCCACATTCAGCCTATGGGGTATCAATCCCAACACCTGTTCACTTCCAACACACACACACCCACACACACACCCACACACACACACAAAACACATACCAACTGCCAGCGGGGCTCAGTTTTCAACTCTCGAGGGCCTCAGGACCTTATCACTAAAGGAGGATTTGAATGCTGGACTAGGAAAACACAACAGAGCAGGGCAGCAACAATTTTAGGAAGTTATCACAGGCACACATGTAAGGATGGCATTCTGCATACCACAGAAGGCCTGTTTATCTACCCTTCATCTCGTCTGGGCGTTTTTATTTAGACAAGCTTCACTGGCACATCCGCTCTGAAGCTCCACACCCACTAGACATACTACTGGTGCCACAAGCGGTGCTACATCTAGCAGGCAATATTGCCGCTACAACCAGAGCTACGGGAGCTGATGCTAAAGCTACAGTTGCTAAGGTGAATAACAGTTCTGCCACAGCTGGTTCTTCAGGCACATATGCTACCTTCACAACCAAGTCTGTTGTTACATTTGCTCTCAGTTTACAACTTTGAAACTGCTGGTATTACCAGCGCTACAGCTTCTGCTGAGGCTATATCCATCAACACTACTGTCACCACTGCTTTTATGCTACTGCAGGTTCCCCTACTGTAGCTACTGATCTATAGCTACTGCAGGTACTGTAGCTATTGACCTGCTGGCACAGCTTGCACAATAGCTGTTGACCTGCTAGTGCTGCCGGTGGCTACAGCTAGGACATGCGTCCTCCCAACACGACACTGCTGTGGGCCCGAAGGAGACAGGTTTCTCACATTGTTCCAATGACGTGGACCAGATGTCACGAAATTAATCATCTCAACATTACGGTGGGCATTCCCCTCTGGAGAAAAGCAGACGACAAGGCCCAGAGCTCCAAAAGAGCTTGGCTTTGTTTTCCATTGCATCCCCTGTGCCATTCATTTAGCTCAGACCTAAGTGCCACCCCCGCTTTTAATCAGCATCTGGCTCTTTAGAGAGCCAAGTCAACAAGGTGAGCAAAATACAAGCCATCCTCGAATTAAAATTCACAGCACCATTTATACACAGTCAGGCTGAAACGACGAAAGACAAAGCAACTTACAGACACATAAATCTGTGCGGGCAGCAGAGAGAAATGGCCCGATATCCGGTCCACTTCATCTGGTTCACAGGGAAGCTCTGTCCACCCAATTACCCTTCCAAACTCAAAGCCAGGGCAGATTTACATTAGTAAAGTTTGGCAGGACCTTCTTTGAATAATGACTGCACATAAATATTACAGATTGGATTATTTTGTATGCAGACAATATTATGTATGGGTAATTGCAGCACTCACCTTAATAAACTGAGGGATATTTATGATACAAATTCAAGAGTGTTTTATTACTTGGCTGCAGAAGCAGGATCTGAATGTGAATGTGCAACCTTGTGGTTTTCTTTGCGTTTTATCGCCAGGATCGATTTCTCTTTCCACTGTTTTGGGTCTCCCTTGTTACATTTCTTTCTGTGCCCGAAAAATCCGGCATCAAGAAATCTCAAACGCGCGTTTGGTCCGCAGTACAAAATTTCCTTTTCCTTTATCGTAATCTCTTCATTTGTTACTCGGAATTAGGAGATGTTATTTTCAGACTCGTCTTACAATACTGCGTGAGGCTGCCAGGGGTCAGCTGGTGCAGTAAAGGATGAATGACTTGACCACATAAATAGACTGGTGTGAACTCTGCATCCATTTTTATACTGTCAAAGATACAGAAATAAAAAAAAGACAAATTCTGGACTCTCTGGTTGTAGAAACACTAACCCAAATGGCTCCGTACAAAAAATTCTTGCAAATCAAAATACGAATGCCCCTTATTTGCATTTCTCCCTCACTGCAGGATATGCAAAGATAAGCCCTAATGTTAGATTAGGTAAGGATGGGAGAAAGAGGAGAAACAACACTAAAGAAGAGGACCACTAAGACAAACAAATGCCTGAAAGTACACAAGCAGTTGCCATGTCATCTGTAGCATTTACGATGGGGAGAGAGGGCCCAGAGCTGAAGAGGTCCACTTAAATCACTCCACCCTCGGGACGGGACAGCCCAGTGCGTGTCCAAGGTTGCCACACTGTTTCCAGGAGAAAGTACAGAGTTTCAACCAGCAGGTCCAGATTTAGCCTTATGCTTCACTGGGAAATTCACACCCTCTGGGGTTGTCCAGAGCAGTGAGTGTTGCTTTAGTTAAGATTATAAACTTCAAATGGTGGCCATGGCACTTTCTGACGACCACACCCTGATCTCTTTACAAATCCAGCCATTTACCATACCATTAGAATTCCTCATCAAAAAATGGCTTAGAATAACTTCTGGGAATAAATGCCTCCCACAGCAGTCAGTCTGTTTATGCTGTAATTTACCTAAAACTATCCACTTCAAAGTTTAAGATATAACCTGAAACAACCGAATGTACTGCATATTGGGAAGGCCTTAATTTATTCCCTTCAGGAGTTTCAAACGTGGCTATAATCTTGTCTGTTTTTTCTTACGGCAGAGGAAATGAAGAGACCACCGATCAAGAAGAGATAGTATCCTCCAGCTCCCACAGTCCCTTTGTGTGTTTCTGGAAGCTTCCTGTTAATGTTATCTGAAGCCCCCATTATTAAAGATGGTAGATAAATATACAGAGTGCACAAACCATCCAACCACCTACAAGAAATACTGTTTGCTGCTGACTGGGATTGATTCGTGAGCAAATTTTTCAGCCACTAATAAAAATATCCGCACAAGATATTTTGGATGCTCACCGAGAAGCGTTTTTAAAATGGGGCTACAGAAAATCCTGCTGGAAATAGACATATGGATAAACTTGGCCAAACACCTGCTGCATGAAGAACTAAATCAACGTCCAATCTAACAGATGTCTGAACCCAGTGTCTTCATGCCCTAAGTTAACTTTTTTTCCAAGTGTTCACAATAGTCTTAGTAACAGATGGCTGGGTTTAAATACAACTAGTATATACCCTAATAACCTGTATTAACATTTACATTTTTAATATAAATATGACAAAAGCAGTGACGTACTTTTATATGCATTACTGCCATAGCCTGCACAGTTGGCCTCGGCAAGAATCAGTGATCCATCTCTGGAAAAGTGAAGTATTTACTTTACATGTTCTATGTTTAGCTGAACAAACACAGTCAGTCGGTTGGAGCAGAACAGTGAGGCAGGAAATGGCAGCAGACACTGGTGTAATACAGGGTGTTTGTGGACACAGCTACAGATGGTGTTAGGAACTGAAAACATCTGTGGACTAGTCCAGCTTGGAGGGGTGGGTTCTGGAGATGTCACCAAACCTGGCATTTCAGATGTATTTTCAAGAGGATGGGGGAACCGGTGTGAAGCCAGTCAAAAAATATCTGAAAACAAGGCTATTTGATGCTCTAGCTATGAAGTCTAGTCATAGAAGAGGCAGCAGGTGGTCTCCTGGTTATAGGACTGTTATCCTGAAAGAGGAAGGCTTCCAATTTGCGTCTCAATCCTGCTGTAGACCACCCTGAATTGACAGTGAGAACACTGAGCTGTATACAGGGGATAATATGTAGTGATAATAACATTTATTATCCAGCATTGTAAGTCACCTTGAACAAAGACAGTGGCTAAATAAAGGTTAAAAACAATAATAAACAGTGATCTAACATGGCAGTTAAACAAGTACAAACAGAAAGTTTAAGACTATTCAAAGAAAATTCTTCACAGATCGGGATGAATCAATCGCCCTTATATGTACACTAGTTATAAGGTCAAACCTTACAGGTGTTAATCCAGTCAGCCCTGCATAGTGGCACCAGCGCTTCAAACTCCAAACCCCCAGGAGAAAATTTATAATGCAAGTGAGTGAGTGTTTGCAAGGAAATCCCCAAAATGCATAAGGACTGGACCAAAGATGAAATAAAGGGATGAAGAAACCAACTTCCAACTAATCCAAAATCCACACACACACACACACACACACACACACACACACAGCAGCCATTAGGCACAGAGTCCTCAACTTCACTAAGTCAAGCAGAAACACAACAGTCCTTCAAAGTCCTTAATGTAGTTACTGCTAAAGCAGGCCGGTCGGTACTGGTACCGTTTCCGGGCCCCGGCCACAGGGTCCACGGTTCGAATGACGTCACGAAAGATCGCCACGCCGCTAGAACGATCGCGCGTCTTTCATTGTCCTCCCACAATCCCCCAGTTACTCCGGGGCTCTGCTGACGCCCCACTGCAAAGCGAGGGGGGAAAAAATAACGCACACATGAAGACAGGTTCGACACGAGTCCTTAGTCACTCTGCCAGGAATAGCGGTGTATGTAATAACATATTAGCTGGGAAAGAAGGAGGCAGAGCGGAGCGACAGCGGCCGCGGGGTCCGTCCGCGAGACAGCGGCGACAGCGGTGCGGCGCGGCACGGCGCGCGCTGAGGGACAAACTGCCACCTGAGATAAAGAACTTCACGTAGGCGGCGGTGCTGTGAGCGCGATCGAATAATGCATTTGCCAGCCATTCTCTCATGAAAGTCCGCTGTAGTGTTAAGAGTCTGCGAATCTTTTGATGTTGGGCTCCGAGAAGAATAACTGAGCCAACGTTAGTCATCGGTCCAGGGAGTCCAACACACCCTGAAGACACATAAAACCGGTCTGGGACACACTGGCCTCCTACGGACTGCTACAATGCGTGATTCACGCGAGGTTTATATAAATCACGGTCTACGAGGTTGTGAGTATTATTTGTAGTCATCCAGACTGCGGGTTAGAAGAAACGAGCCCCTAGAACATGACTAATTCAGCTCGCGATGTTTGTCCGCTGCAGTTCACTCCTGACAGGCTCTACAGACTTCCCGGCTGAGGAAGAAGGTTTAACAGCTTTAGCTTCGCCACATCCCGCCAGCTTGGCATCGTTGTTTACAGTCAGACCCGCTTAAATTGCCGCCGTGAAAACCCTTTCACGGACAACACAATGTGGACTGAGCGCGGCTCGCGGTGTCTGTCTCCATTTCTACATTATGATAACCTTCACTTAGTTGGCTTCTTTGCCCTGTGCGCCTTATAACATCAATCATTTTACAACGATTTACCCATTTCTGCAACATGATACTCATGCCTGAAGTATCCCTCGAGCTGACGTGGGACTCGAACTAGGAACTATCCGATCGCAACATGTCAGCCCGAGGTATTACACCACGGACTGGTACGTAGGAGATTTTTTTTTGTCATCACAAACAGAATCGGTAAAACGCTTACGATCAGAAACCCGGAGTGGATGTCGCGGCGTCCTCCTAGGTCAACATCTCCCGTGTCCTCATTCCCAAAGTACTGCTATTCTTACAGGCCGTGTCTTTGTGATGATAATGTCAGTCAGTGTTCGTCCTCAGCCGCACAAAGGAGCGCAGATGTCCACCTGTTTCATTCAAACACGTCCCATCCACACACAGCTGTCTTTATTCCAGCGCTGGGGAACAAAACTCATCTGAACCGTCCAGTCCGCAGTATCTTCACACAAGCGATCCAAGTGAATACAACCTGGTCGAAGTACTAAGATGGGGTTCATCCCACATGCAGCTACATGTTACTTTCACACGGTGTCACACTCCATGTGGTCTTGTCCTCAAAGTGAAGGACAAGCGCCCCGACCTGCCGACCACGTGCTCTCCGGTTCTGCTGATCCCGGGGCCACCAGCGGCTCCCTGTCCCCGCAACAGCTGCCCGATTTAATTATTTTCAAAAATCAATTTATCGGCGAAACAACGAGGAATGACGACCGCAGCGGCGGGATCGGGAGCTGGGCTCCGCGCACGAGCCCGGGGGGAGGAGGGGCGAGCTAGGGCTCCGCGGGGGTCCGACACAGGGGCAACACGCCCCTTCGCGTTAAACGACTGAGATTTGTCCGCTTTCCCCTTTTGTCACGTGTCGCTTAAACGGTGAGCTTCGTATTTGCACCCTTTTAATCTTTTTATTGCCGTTTCTCTTCCCCGCTTCTGTTCTGTTGTCTGAGCCTCGTTTCAAGATTATTCCTCCACCGAAACTGTTTATACGCGCGTGACAGGTTTGCTCCTTAAAACTAGTGTACACGTATTTTCCCAACATTTCACCGCAACAAAAAGCGCTTTCACGCTCGTACTGTCGATACCTGCACATTCCCGTCAAGAGGATCGCAGTTGCGCAAGTTACATATAAAACAGGGCAGTTAAACATCGATTAAAACGGTTAGTATTTAGAAAGTCGCCAAACACGCGTTCATTGTATAAAACCGTTGACGAAGGGCTTTATAGTTTGCTCAGCCAATCGCGGGCACCCGCACGCGGAGCTGCGGACCAATGAGGGCGAAGAACGACCACGTATTGTAGTCGTAGTCACCTGTCGAGGACGTGCCTGGTCGTCATGGAAATCCCTTTAGACCGTTATGTCCCAGGTCTAGGAAGTCAGATCATAGAGGGGAACAGCGAAACTTAGTTATTTAATCGCAAAAGCTAGTTAGCCAGATAATATAAACGCCAGCGTGGCTGTCAGAACTTAATCCTGGACCCACGACTCCAGCAGTACTGGTGCTGCTGCTCCCTGTGAGAAAAAGGCCAACAAACAGACTTCCGTAAAAAAACGTTTCTGTTGATCTATTTCAAATGCTCTTCGAAGTCCTCTGGGAGGAATGATAAAGCTGACACCCAGTTAACACATTTGGCACCGGATAATGAAATGTGGCCCCTGTGGAATATGTAAAAGAGGTCATTTGCTGGACAAATTAACTTGGAGATACGGTGGACCTGCGGGTAGTGTGGGTTTCACAGCTTCCGGCGCGTACGTTCGGCCGTAGGTTTAATCCCTGCCCCATCTGTGAGGAGTTTGTGTGATTTCAGTTTAGCCACATGTGCGTCGTCTCGCAGTCCAAACATGTGTGTCAGGTGGATTGGTCACACTAACTGCATGTATTGTGTGTATGGGTGGCTACCCACGTGTCCATTTTTAGGGTGTACTCTACTAGACACTCTATGATCCTGGGGTAGGTTCCACACTACCATAACTCTGTTAGACATGTAGCTATATAGGTAATGAACCAATGAATCATAAAAAAGTAATAGTCTTTATAAGGCTTATTGATTGTTATGAAATAAATGATCTATGAATGAGAATGATTAAAGTCATATTGGTTATGAGGGAAGACTGGCAGGATTTATGTGCAATTATCATTATTTAGTTAAGGGATTTGTGCAAAATAATGTACCATTGACTTGTTTTGTGCTTGTATTTTGCTTACAAAAAATTCAGGCTAAGTCTTTCCAAAAGGTTAACCATTATCCTTCTTGGACTTAAATCTGTGGCTGTACAATGTGAAGCCCAGACGGTTATCTACTACCTGTTGCTCCGTGCTTAACAGTGATGGTCAGCTAAGGAAACTACTCAGTCTGGTATGTCTGTGAGTCAGATTGAGGGTAGGGTAGGGCAAATAGAGACCAGCTGCTGGATCTCATCTCAGATGGGCCTCTTAAGTCCAGTGACCATCGACTTCCTAGGTGGCTGAGAAGTGAAGGTGATATTTTAGGGCCAAACAAAAATAGCATCTCAGGCGCTCAGATTTCCAAGAGAATCCAGGTTCAACTAGCAAGAGTGAGTATACCAAGGCGCTCTGTGAAAAACAGTTCATCCAGTCCGGATACAGGCACACAATGAAGAATGCCCCTAGAAGGAATCAGCATGATATATATGTAGCCAACTCTAGGAAAAGCATACAGCACAGATACCTCAACTGCATACAACATGAGAAGCCAAGCTGGCGGAGATACTCAACATTTCCCAAAGTCCTCATCTGAATCCCAAACTTAGACTGGTTCACAGTGTACCCCCAGTTGAGAAGCAGTGTCCCCTCCTCTATGTCAGAACCTTTATTCAGTTATTGTCAACATGCTTGTGGTAATAAATTCATAAGGAGCTCAGAGAGAATTCAAGGTCATTTGGTGATTCATTAAGATGGGAGGAAAATGGAACGTGCCTTGCAAGGATGAACTCTCCCAATTTAACCATCTGCCAGTACTGGTCCTGGGACAGGTAGTGTTGGAGTCAGCATGGAAGATGATTGTTGATCCCATGGTAATTCACAATATTTACATTGTATAGACTGACATTACTTTCAGTGAGTGATTGTAACAAAGCTGAAGAACAAAGGATTTCTCTAGACTTTGTATTTATGAAGAACTGTTGTGAAGTTAGAACACACGTCTCATCTTTTCACTTATCTAAAATGTTTTTAGGGCCAGAGAATTGCCATGGTCTGTATCCTATGACAAAGCAGGCCTGATGACAGAGAGGGTCACATATTTGGTGCCAATGCCAATAGTATCACAGTCCCTTGGTGTCTATTCTTTGACACTGACCCACAGGCCTGGACAATGGCCTGAAAAAGGTAGTACTGGTGTCAGAGTATGTTAGTGTTGCTAATAATACAGCACCGTGCAACAGTATTTGAACCCCTTGAAAGTTATCAACATTGTCTGGATGGAAAATCATACTTACACATATATTCCTAATCAGTATTTTTATTGTAAACTCATATCTTGTAAGACCAAATGGTCACAGCTACAATGTTATTTGTTTGCAGACAGCCTCATTAAAAATGGAATTATGCCGCTTGTGTAAGAATTCAAGAACCCCTGTGCTCTGGAGACTCCAAGATTACACGGAAGAAAACTGCTCCCTAACAAGGACCGTATCTCTTGACTGGATGTAATTGGTTTCTTCTTAAAGTAACAAGCACATTTTCGAGATTAAAAAAACACTTGTTTCAGGCTGTGAACCTGAAAGAAAAGTGCAAAAATGAAGACTAAAGAACACAAAACGGATGTTACAGCTGAAGTCACAGAAGTGCATCAGTTAGGAAAAGATTACAAAATAATTTCCAAACGCTTGGATCTCTCAGTCAGCACTGTTTGATGAATGAGGAAGGGGAAGCTGCATCACACCACCCAGAAACTGCCTAAACCATCCCTCAAAACTCAGCATCCAAGGAAGATGTAAACTTGTGAGAGGCCAACCATCTTTTTGAAGGAACTACAGAGGTCATTCCCAGAAAGTGGAGGAAAGGAGCCCCAGTCCACAACATGCATAAAACTGCCCTATATGGGAAGGTGGCCACAAAGAAACCATTACTCAAAAAATATCAACACAAGTCTTCAGTTTTCCATAAGTGCTGGAAAATGTTTTGCAGTTAAATGAAACCCAGACAGAGCTTTCTGCCAATGGGCTATGTGTGGCACAAACCTAACTCTGCCCATGTCTCCAGAAACACCATCCTTACAGTGAAGTATGGTGGTGACAGTATCGTGCTGTGGGGATGATTTTCACCAGCAGGGATGGGGCATCTTGTCAAAAGGAAGAAAGAATGGATGGAGCAAAATACAGGGAAATACTGGAAGAGGACCTGCTTCAGTCTGCTGAGAAACTGAAGCTTGCTAGAAAGTTCACCTTTTATCAGAACAATGATCCAAAGCACAAGGCAACACTGGAGTGGCTAAAAACCAAAAAAAGTGAACGTCCAGTTCACCAGTCAAAGTCGTGACGTCAATCCCCCTGAAAGTCCGTCACTATTTGTAACGTGTGGTCCACAAGAATCATAAAACCTACCTGAAAGACCTGCTCAAGATGTGGCAAGATGAATGTAAAATGTAACTTCCAAAAGGTGCACAAAGCTGGTACATATTTACCGGAAAACAAATAAACCTGTTGTGGCTCTACCAGATAATGTGTGGGGTCTGAATACTTACACAAGCAGGATATTTCAGTTTTTCATTTTCTTTTAAGAAAATCTACAGATAATTGACTTACTTTGGCTCTGAAAATATTGTATTGGAGCATATGAGTTCACAATAGAAATGTTGTTTGCAAAAATATATGTAAGTGTAATTTGTGATCCAGGTGATGTTGATAACTTTCAAGAGGTCTGAATACGTTTGCAAGGTGCTGTAAATAAGCTTGACGAATTGATTCTAATAGTGAAACTTAGCTTATAAATACAGCAGTTAATATAATATATGTGAGCACAGCACAAACATAAAATATACACATCATGCATGAAGATTAAATAACTCAGAAAGCAGATCCATACCCTGTGACAGCTGGACTGGCTTAGTGACAGGGAGGCCATCGATGGCACACGTGTTCCCACAGGGGTGCAGGGTAATGACTCCAGCCTGGTTCTCAATAAAGCAGTGCTGAGCTGCAATGCCTGGGCCCTGGATGTTGATGTCCGTGTTTCCGCTGCCCAAAGTCGTCCGTCCTGAAACATCAAACCCCACAGAAACATGAAAACTGCTCTCCTAAAGCAACATTTCTGCTCATAAATCTGTCGTGCCAATTGGTCATTGAGAAAATGACTGGGAAGATAGCATTTGCTATCTGTAGTGATTTAGGGCAGGGCCTACAGAGATATGTGACAGCAAAAGCTGAATTGTGGCACCAAAGAACTTCAGCTGGAGTCGTCCCTCATTTGCTCCACAGACAACGATAAACAAGAACCTCCTGGAATGTCTCAGGAGGGTGCGAGTGGCCTTTTCACCTCTGCTCTGTCCACTAAACTATAATTCCTACTCCACCCACACATTCATTTCACCACAGTGTTAAGACTTCTCAAAGGCAACAATAGAAAACAAAGAGGATAACACTAATACAGGTAACGTTACCTTTTGGGAGGAGTGATGCTGCTTTTGACATTTACTCATTTGCCCTAGGCCTAATGTTCGCATCTTCCTCATAAAATCACTGACATGGGGGGGTAAACACCAGCCCATGTAGCTGGCTAGCATCCTGGAATTTCTTCACAGAACCAGCATTTTGGAACCCTGAGTCATAGATGTCTCTGCAGAGGTAAGATTTACGACCCACTGTATTCCAGACGAAGTTCTTGTATTTCCTATTTTGTCAAATTCCACGTGGCATTGACCCCCTTATATGAAACTCTCTTTATCATCCTTGGGTTGAAGGGATGTGACAGAATTTGGGCTCTGAGGCCTATTCATTTAATTTCCCTCTCTTGGCCCAGATTAGAGCATCATTTGACACTTTATTCAGGAATTTGTCCAAAGTGCATTGTGTTTTTCAACATACAGTCATTTTTCTTTGGGGGGGGGGGGGGTATTACCTTTTGAAGTAAATATGTAGCACCATTAATCATTATATGAATGCTCATATTAACATTTGAACTGTGTTGCAAATTGTGGGAAGCATAAGCTCTGAGCAAAGTTTTATTTAGGGAACCGTTGCAGGTGTGAAATCACAGTGCTCCTCACCTTCAGGTAGAGGCAGAAGGGTGATGGCAGTGCTGAGACGGCCGCTTCCCAAACTGACCAGGTGAGGGCGCTCTGCTTGAACCTTCAGCCCCTTCCCGGTCTCAATCAGATCAAGAGGGGTACTCTGGGGGGGAGGGGGGGAAGAATGCAGATGTCACTACACCAGAATAATACAAAACCCCTTTATCTGTCACACAAATACGCAAAAACAATTTCATCTTTAGGCTGATAAGAGTATGGTACCAACAAACTGCAATTAATACGTTTAGTATTATAATTTTACCTTATTTTGAACAGAATACATATTTAGGGATATGTAGTATTAACTGCTGTCAATAAGTAGACAATGTTGAAATTAACTTTTTTTTTTTTTACCAATACTGGATAAAAGAGGCAAACCTATGAGTTTTAGGGTTAATTCCAGAGGGCTCAGCTAGTTCTTCACATGAATGAAAACTGCAAATTGGTTGTTCAGTTGTTCAGTGTTTAATAAATAACACTTCGTGGTTCATAAAACTGAGACTCCATGAAGACTACTGCTGGGATTCTTTCCTGCGTGAGATTCCCATAATCCTGCACTCAGACCAACATGCCTTCCAGAGCACATCACAGGAGAAGTGTCACAGCAAAAGTATTTGCTGTAGCCCACTGGAACACTTACACCGAGATGTGTGTGTGTGTGAGAAATAAGGCTGGTTGGTTTTATTTCTTCTCCAGTTTTTGCAAATAGAAATGACCATCTAATTTTTTTGGATTAACTTTATTGAATTACAAAAATAGATGAACTTGATGGATTTATCATCCATCCATCCATCCATCCATCCATCCATCCATCCATCCATCCATCCATCTATCATCTTTAAATGCTTGTCCTGGTCAGGTTCTCAGCAGCCTGGAGCCAATCCCAGGATCACTGGGCATAAAGCTACAGAATTATCACTTTCTGCACTTTTTTAAAAAGACATAAGCATTTCCTTAAGCGCTATAAAGATGCCGGATTTTAAAACAGCGAATTCAGCCAATCGTCTTTGAGACTGTTTAAGAATATAGGTCATAACTGCTAATGTTTACTAGCTGGTTGTTGGAGCCAATGAAGTAGCAGGAAGATTAGTCTCAGGTATTGGTTTAAGGACTTACAGTTGCTCTGTTTTGCAACCATTGTAACTCTTTGCAATTTTGACCCATTTTCTTAGATTTTCTGTCTGTCGGGCCCCATTTATTAAAATCTTTGCTATGTCAGAAGTGAAGATTAAACCCACATACCACTGGAGCTTTGACTAAAGGACACCTGAACCTGCATTCAACCGTGTGAATTCAGTCTCAGGGTCCTTGTTATAGGGTGAGGAAAAGCAGGGCTCAAAGCGCATCTGAGTGTCACTGCTCATGTCCCCCCTTCTGAAGTGGTGAGGCTACAAAAGCACGCTTCCCTCTGGGCTTCTGCTCGTAGCTCCTCAAACAGGATTATGCAGATCCAATTAGGCCGATCTGTTAAAGCGGGGAAGGGCTAAGAGGATTTCACGCAAAGATAAAATCCCTGGGCCTAGGGTGATCTGTTACTGAGAGGTAAAAGGTCTCCTGTAGGTCACTTCTTTTTTTTTAATTTCCAAACACCAGAAACACCTGAAGACTTACTACTAGTCATCTATGTTTCCTGTTATCCACGTTGTCAGTCTTTGTTGTCAGCACAACTCACACACTGTAGGCTCCATACCAGCTCGAAAGGTACTGTTGCTGCCACCCTGTGCACCTTAAATTTATATGCAAGTTGAAAGTCAGTAGCAGAAGTGGTTCTCTCTATCTCAGGATATCTCAGCAAGTTCTCCGTTACAACTGATCAGAGTCAGAAACTATAACCTGGGGCATGAAAATTCTCTTGAGTAATCCCAGGAATTCCAGAGAGTCTCAAAATCCTGCAAAACACTCTCAGCTCTGTGGTTATTTTAAGAAATTTAATTAATTTGAATGAAATTAAAAGGGCAAGTGAACCACAGCAATCACAGCGGTACTAAAGAGGCACATTTTTAAAGGAAATAAGAACGGTAGAAGTTTGTCATGGATAACGTAAGAACAGACGTAAGAAAACAAGTGTGTTTTATGAAAGAAGGCCGCTCAGGAGGGAGGTCTACAAAGGCGATGCAACGCCCAACGGGTCCCCGGCCGTCAGCAATGTGACTCTAGGGTTTGCTGTTTGCTCGCCAGTCATGGAGCACATTTAGGATCTTCTTTGCTGGGGTTCAGAGTCAGGGGTTCTTGTTCACTGTCAGTCACGTGGTAGCTTCTCTATGTCATGCCCAATTAGCACTAGTGTTTCTTTGGGCCTATTTGTCCACACCCTGGATCTCCTGATATTTGTGGCAACATTATTGCTCCCTGACATTTAACTTTAACTCTGTTTATTGTCCCTCTGAGTGCTTTTGCTTCCCAAATTGTTTTTAACCCTGACCTTTTTTCTTGGTTTATGAACTGCAGGATGCTTCACCGCCCTCCCCCCCGTGTATCCAAGACCTTTACCTCGTGACTTCCTGGTGAAACATTCTGTCATGCGGTTTAAAATGAGTTTGAGCCTTTGCTATTTGTTCTCCCTCTGTACTGTTCTTGTAATTTTAAAAAGAACTGCACTGAACTGTGAATCCCCATAGTCCAGACCATGTAAAAAGCCAAATGAACCAAGAAGATAAATGGCCTGAAATAGTAAGAATAAGAAAAATAACAAAAATCTGCTTATATAATTTGCAGACGTCACATAACATTTCACAACAACAGTTCTTTTGTTCAGTATCCTCAGTGACCTTTAATAGTTGTCTGTCTGCTTCTTAGGGAGCCCATTCAGGACCAGGTCTTATGTCACTATGCTGAGGACCTCCGCCTTGGATTGAGTCTCAGGTTGTGAGAGAAGAATCTGTGGCAGCAGGAGGGCAGATCAGGGTCTCTGCAGCACAGCTCACCTGTAGCACCTGGTGGGTCTGTCGCCCGTGTTTCTGAAGGTTGCTGTTTAGTCGGTCCATGTCCACGTCGTTCTCAGTAGGCCCGCCTGACGCATGAAGGTCCTACGGCAGACACAGACACCTCATAAAAATGACTTCCGATGGCACAGCGTAGCCTCTACTCTCTTACAAAGGATTAGTTCACTTACAATTGTATATATTTAACAGTGGAGGGAGTAGCCCAGATCTTGTGTGACTGTTGTTGTTTTTCTTTTTTATTGCCCCTGGCTATACTGTCAGACACCCCCTCAACTTCCCCCTGAGGCTGTCACACCAGAAAGTTCGCAAGAACTTTTCTTTCACGATAACCCACATGCAGTATGCTTTCACTGAAAAAAAAAATTACACAAATTATACGATGTTTGTTTTTCAGGTATCTCCTGAAGTTTGAGTGACTTGCCAGAGAGTGAAAGTAAATTGAAGCTTTAATCCTTCTGCTAGCTTGTGACCCAACAGTCTACAGACAGCAGTTGCGTGACCCATTTTATGTGCCCCTGGCACTCCGCCCTATCTGGACTGGATTAAATAGATCCATCGTGTGCAGAGAGGAAACCCACTTATTGTCCCTTAGGGAGTTTTCAAAACTCCAGGTGCCATCTTTTTACATCCTGCCATCAGTGTCAACCCAAACACAGCAAGCAGGCTGCCAGGATACAGATGCTCAAAGTATTTAGTTTGCAAGAAACAAAGATTTGCACCGCGCCGTGTGAAGACTCACTCGACAGGAGGTGCTTGGATGGCTGGGTACGTGGACGTGATGCCTCCTGAGCACGGCGCTAAATCGTGAGACGTGGAGAAGCAGTGCTGAACGGATGACTCTGACCGCAGGGCTATTTCAGCTATTTCAGCAGATATCAGGCCAAATCTGCATCAGCAGCATGAGAAAGAGTGCAGGAGGAGGGTGGTGGATGGTCCATGCTGGTCTGAGTCACGCTGATTCATGGAATATGTACAAACAGATGTGACTAATTTCTTCTCACCAGCCAGAAGTTGTCTGACATTGTAGGGAGGCCTTCATAACTAAGAGGGAGTTCCCAGAGTCCCAGTCATCCTTCTGCATGTGTTGGACCATTAATTGCTTCTCTCTTGCTCATAGGCTTGGCAGCAAGATAAACAGATGAAATGCCCTGTATGTGCCTTTTACTACAGTGTACTGAACTTTGTGCACATATTGGACATTCCAAGATTTAAACACCTGTGCAGATGTACCTCTATGTGAGTATATAGCCATCCATCAGTTTTCAAGAACCATTTGTCAGAGTGATCCAAAAAGTAGTCCAGAAGCATAGGATGCAGAAGACACCACGGGAAGTCCTGTCCCTCATGGGAAAATTGCACAGATATACCCACTAACAGAAATCTAGAGACTTGAATCAATTCAGTGGAACGTAGGAGGTAACTGCAGTACCTGGAGGAAACCCATCCAGACATGGGGGCAGATGCAAACTCCAAACAGACTAAGTTGGATCTGAACCCTACATCCAAACCCAGGAGCTGTGAGGCACTAGTTCCACCTGTTGTGTTACTGGGCCATTCTGTGAGTATTTAGATACCCTGGATGCACCCATTGTCACAACTGCAGTTCGGCATAAGCTCATTCATTTGCAGACAAACATTTTTCTCCTGGGATTTCAACACAAACCCTTTGGTTTTAACTCCTGTTCCTTAACCACAAACCCCAATTTGTCCTTTTTCTATGCATCATTGTATATATATCATTCTAAGGTGCCACAAAATTTCCATATAGATGGCGCATTGCACGCATATCTTATCACAAATCAAAACAAAGACAGTTTGAACTCATTACACTGTTTAAACTGTTTTTCAGTGACTGTCAGCAATAGCAGTCGGTATAACTTCTGCTTTAGCCCCAGAAATGTTACGATAACATAATGCTTTTGGGTAAGAACAATATTTTCACAGATGAATTACCTTCTGGCAGTTGTCCAGCACTGACCTGCTCATCATTGCTGAGGTCTCACTGGTTGAAAAGTGTGAATTTGATGTGTAAACACGGGTATTGTTCCTCTTCTTTCCCACCAGTTAAAACGAGAAAGCAGGACCTCATTGCAAGCGGGGCAAGTGCACTTTTAAATCTCCTCATTCTTTATCTGCTCGTCTCTCCTTGAAAGACACCTGGTTTTCTTTCTAGGGCTTACCTGTCTCCACTTGCTTCGGGGAGCATAGCTTCACATTCCTGCAGTATCACTGATAAGAGATGAGCCAGGGGGGAGAGCGGTGTGGTAGAGCACAACACGAGAAAAGTTGGAATGGCAAAAGGAGCCCGAATGTAGATGAGAAGCAGTAAACCGTGCCTTTCTACTGTATGCAGGCTGATTCAGGTGTGGATTAAACCTGTGTTAAACAGATTTTCTGGTTAAACGAACACATTTGACTTTATCTGGTTCAGTCGGTTTCCTAAACCACCTGCCTTGAGCTGGTGAGTTCCAGAGAGCATTCTGGGTTGACGGTCAAAGACCCTCAAGAAAAAAATCCTGTCCTTAGGGAAAGATCCTGCTAGGCATAGTCTGCCTGACAGTGAGCTGCACTCATCCGAACCCCAGTCCAGCACATACATTCTGGGGGTAGCAGAACTACCACATGCAGCTACTGTACAAAGGCTGGCATTGTCTGCTTTGCAGCACAGCGGTACTGTGGGACTGGAGTCTTTCTGGCAGTTCAGGAGCGGTACTCTGGCCACAAGGAAAAAGCCACCCAGCACACAGAAATGGATCGATCATAGAAATCTAAGGTTATATGAACACAATATTAAAGCGATTATGGGTAATAGTACCACAGTTACTCAAACAGTTTAGTGAGGGCTGAGAAATACATCTGGCCAAGGTGAACCCTCCACCAGAGTGGACATACTACCAAAAAGTGACCGTAGTTTGCCAGTGGTTATTCCTTCCATATCATTGTATTGTATACTAATGTAGCAAATTTGAAATCATTATTTTACAACTAGCACAGTTACTTTTGCTGTCTAGAAAATGGTTTTGGCTAAAATTTGTTCCCAGGGCAAGATTGTAAACGGGAGTGAAGTGGAAGGAGGCCGAACGAAAGCCACGGTAGCCTACAGACAGTTCCACTGCTCTCCTTTCTTTATTTTTCATTTGTTTTTCCAGTGATTTTAGCCTCCTGGAATCAGCACAGCAGTGCCATACATACAAAATAACCGTTCCCCAACAGCATGCTAGGATTGAAGACCAGAGAAAAAGAATCCGACAGCGAGCAGCCCTGGCGCGCTGCTAGCGTGCTGCTGAATTTTGTCCCGGGAGGGGGTGGCTTTGGTTATTTCCCACTGGCATTTCATACCCCCCACTGCTGAGAGTGTGTCGGGAATAGGCAGGGAAGGGGAAGGGAAAAGGAGCAATGCAGGGATTTTTCTCCCACTGGTTACCTCTCCATGGCAGAAAGCCTGCTCTGTGACTGTCGCCCACCCGTCATGGAAGAATGTCTCGGCAACCCTCCGGCATGGGATCAGAAGGTGAAATCATAATAACCAGTCCTACTGTACTCCTGTCAGTCAAAAATACCCTTGACTCCATTTCTTTGGAGTCCCTCCCTCCTTCCCTCTCTTTCTCTCTTTGTCAAAGCTCGTTCCCTGATGTCACCTCTCTTGTCCCTGATTGGTCCAACAAGACTTGGGGTAAGTACCAAGGAGAACCAGTAGGATCTCTGGGAAATGAGGTAATTGGTTATCTTTTCCACGATTGTTATAGTTGTTATTAGAAATAATCACAGCAGAGCTATCAGCAGCTGTTGGCGCAGCTACAATCGTGATAATACCTATTACTCAACAATCTATTTGTGTCTCTTTATTCCTTATTCGTGGATACAAAAAGTGTTACACAGCAGAAATCAAAGCAGTGACATTCACCAGCCGCAACACTGTTTACAATAGCTGCTTAGCAGTAGACCCCCCCGTCGTCCGAATCATGAATGTTAGCAGTGTTGGTCCACATCTATGGCTATTAAACTATGTATTGACTATAATGCAAACACAAGGCCGATGGGTAAACCAGGCTGGTCGACGGCTGTTTGACCCCAGGGCCAGCAGACTCTTGCGTGGGACCTTGAGTCTTGGATTTTTAAAATTCCATTCTCTACATGCTCGAGGCCTTGTAAAACTGTATTGGATTGAGTTTTTCAGTAATGACTCTTTGCCAACTACCACTGAAAAGAGACAACTATTATGTTCCTTGCAGTGACTTTGTGGGGTGAGCCTAGTTACACCCTGGAGAAACGGACTCACTGACCAATCCCTGTCCTGCACTATTTCTAACACACCGCCTTGCAAATCTGCACCCATGACACATCCTTGCAACCGAGGCTTTCCCCGGGTCAGTGCTATTTCCTCCCAGTCGTCGAGGCATGCTGGGTAATCGGAAGGGAAGGGCAGGCCTTGGTGGGCTCCCTGCCGTGACAACATGTGTCGAGCAGTAGAGGGGCATCTCGCTAGGAGGCAGAATGGTGAGAAGATCAGCATTCCTTCGCAGCATATCATCATGGCTGCAATTGCACCCTGCAGCAGGTCCCTTGGTGGCAGGAATAGATGTGGCTCACCACACAAATGCTTCCATTTTTACATTAAATTGCATAACCATGCAAACCAAATGCCCTCGTGGGAGGACGCTCAGGGTTCCCAAAGTGGAGCATCATAAAGTTTACCAGAGAAAATACGGCTTCCGACATCTAAATAAAACAGGAAGGTTTTTTGGAAAACAAACAAGTGCTTAGGTTCACGCTTTATTCCTAGCAGATCCTCGAAATATTTAGGGATGATCCGAGGACTGTAGTGGCAAATATTACTCCTATTTGAGCTGAACACTCGGTTAAGCTTTTGGGGGTAGTTATCCTATGTTTGACATTCTAAATGGAGCGGCTCCTTTTTGAGAATGAAGACCACATTTGTTCAGGAGGAGAGTTGACAACAGAGATTCTGCAATGTGGTTGTACAGTTTTTAACAGGATAATGGACACTGTCAAAGCTCTCCACCTCAACTCAGGGAAGGGGATCAAAAGCTTTTCTTTGTGCAGGATAACAGCAATGGAACTTGTGAAAAATGATTATGGCTCTAGGAAATATATCCAGCTTCCACTTCCGTCCATCTAACTCTCTGTGTGTAGAGTATGAAAGCTTTTAAAATCATCCATTACCGTTAACCACTTAGCCCAGAGCAGAGCTGTGACAGACCAGAGCCTAGCCTGGAACCACTGGGCACTAGGTTACAAAACTACACCCCAGATGGGATGCCAGTCCATCACATGGTGGCCACATGCTCAAACAGGGACAATTTACAGTGGCCGACCAACCAGAAGTGCATGTCTTTGGACTGTGGGAGGAACCCCATGCAGACACAGGGAGAAGAGGCAAACTCCACACAGACTGAGCTGGATTCAAACCCACACTCAAACAGCCCGGGTATTGTGAGGTAGCAACAGTACTCACTTGTGGCACTGTGCTGCCCGTGATGGTAAAATACGCACCTTAAAAATCCTTGAAGTCGCTTAACTTGGGACGCAAAACAGCTAAGACATAAAGCAATTTCTTTGCGGACTATCATTCATGATCCCTGGCAGGGAATTGAGGGGTGTGACATCATGGCTAGTTGCCTGAATGATTCAAACCAGACACTTTGGCTGAGGCTAATCTAATATGGTGATATTTTAAAAAGAGAGTAGTTAATCTGTGAATTTTCATTGCTTATTTATAGCTAAGCCGGGGCAAATGTTGCATTATGGGAAACTGCAACGGTGCCAGGAATCCAATAAAGACGTTTTTCTTTTCAAATGAGCGTTGTTCTGCCATGACCTAACCTCCTCTGACTGGCAGAGGAAAGCTCTGCAACTGCCTGAGAACCCAGAGCAACAGATCTGGTACTACAGTATCATTAGGGGCCCTTTTTTTAATCTTAAATAAATACAAGTGGCAAAATTCAGTTGTCTTCACCATTGCTTGTTTATCACAGCAGTTCAAATGAAGAAGCTGAACAGATCTACTGCATGTTAACTGATATACTTTTTTAACAGTAGGCATGAAAAAATGTACAAAAAAATTATTTTGGGCATTATTATTGTCTCCTCATGAAAATTCAATAATCTGCTCTCCCAGTTTTTTAACCGTGATGTGGGTCAACACATGTGTGAACCGAGGAGATATCAGCCAAAAAAAGCATCAGAGGCATCGCGATATTCAGGTTGTAAAGACTAATAAGAACAAAAAGTTCTATTTGAGAATGAGGAAGCTTAAGTATTTTGGAAACAGAAGGTATTAGAAAGATTGTGTGTGGAATTATTTTGAGGTGGAAATCCACAGGACTGCTTCATGCTCAAGCCTACAAAGGCATTTGCCAGTCAAATTTTTAATAGATGCACAACTTGCTATATTTAAATACCTAAAAAATGTCATCTGCTTAACCCATTATAACCCATCTATTTATGTGAACAAGGAAAGTCTTGTTTGCCCTCTTTGTATGCAGTATATATATATACACACACCACATATCAGTTTATTTTAGAAGCACAGTTGTACTATGCATAGCCAACAATGTTAGTTGCCTTTGAGAAACATATGAACTAAATGATTAATAATACTAATAATAATAAAATTAATTCAAATTAATTTTTGCCTCTACTTCTATTCTTTTTTTAAACTCTTTACTAATTTTACTCGAATACTACTTTTTACCTTTTGGTGAATGAGTCGCATGTACCTCAGTTTTTTGTAAATATCGGAATCATTTGCAAGAATGTTCCAAAATGAAAGGGAAAACCACCGTGCAATATGACACACACACCCAAAAGCACTGTTAACAATTACCCCACAATAGAACAGGCACCAGTGTAAGCTTTCTCAGCATTGTGAGAGGGTAAACAGGTGGGGTGAGTACCCAAAAACCCACACACATACTGGATCCACAGAGGATTACAGGGAAGGAAGGACAGTGGGTGAGAACAAAGGTATCAGGGATAAACAAAAAGAGATGCAGTGACTAAGGGCCTGTCCACAAGGGGTTACTCCTCTGTGTGGACTTCCTACATGTCCTACAAAGCAGGGGCACATCCTGTGGGCTGAGGCCTTGGCCACAGCAGGCCTCTGAGGACTCCTAAGACCACAGCTGCCCTTCCCAATATGGAAACACTTTCATGATCTGTGCTTGCTGTCCAGGAAATGAGCTGTAAGTTTGCTGACAGACGAATGAAAATTCCAAGGGAGAATAACCAGAGACAAGCAAACAGGGCTGAAAGGAGCCCAACTCCTTGTCTGAATGGAAATCATAAATCCCACTATGTGCTCCACTCATAGATCCATCAGCTTTTCCCAAGTCTTCAACTAAAAAGTCTTAAGTATGTGTCCATGGACTGACACACAAACAGAGTGACAGTGTTGAGTGGGACAGCATCAGTCAAAAGAGAAAGGACTGCTGCAATTCGGTGAATGATTCCAGTTGGTGTATGCCGGACAGCTCGGTGACGCATTCCGACTAAAGCTCGAGTCAATCTGTTATAAAAATTTGATACAGTTTTTGGCATTGATGAAATAAAATCCACATGAACATTTGGAGCATGGAAATCGGGTCCAGCAGTACCATTTCAGACAGTTTCCATCTTATATAAACTTCCACTGAATTAAAGATGAACCCTAATCCTACCCTTAACCCTAGATCCCGAACCAAATGGAAGCTTTCCATCCTCGAGTCCAGAGGACCTCCACTTCTTTATTTCTGTTCGGTGGAAATACTGCATTTTCAGTTTTTGGCATCCCCCACAAAACATGTGGGTCCCATCAAGTGGAAAGACCAAATAACTAAACATGTAACTGCAGCTTCTCAAACATCACACACCCAGAAGATAGCAAACTCTTCCAGAACCCCAAACCCCTGGCCTGGAAAGTATAATGTGGGATGAGTCACACTTTCTCTGGCACAAACGGTGCTCTGTTTCTTTATTCGGAGTAGGTGTGAGGAGGTCAGGACTGGAGTTTATGAGTCGTGAGGTAGATTGCCGTGTGTTTGGCTGGGAAAGGGTGATCGGCGTGTTCGCAATATTCCGGTGCGTTTGCGCTCAAATGAACACAGGCATTGCATTGACTTTGGCAGGTCATCTCACGACGATGCAGGGCTCAGCTGGCATTCAAACCCACCCCAGACAACACAAAGGACTCTTTTCAGTCTGGGTAATCCCAGCTGAGGCCGCAGGAGGGGCCCTGGCAGTTTCCCAGTACACCTTACTGAGGGAAGGGCGAAGTCTGTGCTGGACTCAGTGGCTCAGCTGAACTTGTTTTTATGTGCCGGGCCTAATGTGTTGCCACCTGCACCCGAGCAAAAGAGACTATCAGAGAGATGTGGCCACCAGTGCCATAGACACATGTGCAGACAAAAAAAAGGAGCACAACTGCTAGCTGGAGAAAACATTGAAAATAATGCCAGAGAAATCTTGTTAGTCACAGTTCAGTTCATTATTTAGCCTTTGTCAAGAACAACAAAGAATAATAATAGAACTTCCAAGTACCAAACTTTATGTTGATATAGACAGCATACACAATTTAGTAACAAGCTGTAGATGATCCTATACCTTCAACATGTACCACTTTTAAGTGGTCGTGAAGTGTCGCCTCTCTGTCGCCACACATCTCCATGTAATTCCTCCAGCTCTCAGCTCACATGCATTTGTTGTGCGTTTCAGGGTAAATAACGTACAACCTACTTTGTGTTTTTTCCTTGTCGTTGCACTTTTATTTCTTTATATTGCGCTCGTATCAGGTATAACTGTGCTGAATTTATTGCCACGTCTAAAGGACCTGGAGAGCTGTCCAGGCTGCTGACACAGATTACATGTATTCACGTACTCATTCAGCAGACACCGTTCTCCAAAGCAACACGCAGCTGCAAGTAAACAAAAGTGCATCACACCAACATACAAAAAACACAAATGCAAACAATCATTAAGACTGTCAATGAATTAACAGTTATTAAGTCTATTACCACTGTGTTTGCAAGCATACATTACAGAAGTAGCTGTATAGATGATAAGCCCCTGGCCCACGCCATGTCACATAAACCTTTTTTAAATAATGATTAAATAATAATCAACTCTCGGTCCCAGTTAAGTTTATTACTGTGGGAATAATAATAATAATAATAATAATAATAATAATAATAATAATAATAATAAATTCTGTCTGCACACCCTGATTTACTGCAGGACAATTTTTCGCCTTTAACTTATTGTGTAGATATCAGTGAAAACAGCAATGGATTATTCTTTATCATTTTAGTCTGATTGTTGGAAATCTCAATCATTTAACCACAAGCAAAGAAAAATAGAAGCCCCATGTGCTGTAACTCAATAGCACTGCCAGGCCAAGCTGTGCTGGAGGTGAAGAATAGCATCTGCTGAATGTGAGGTGAGTGGCGGAAAGCAGGAAAGCCTCAACAAAAGAGAACGGAACAGACTGCACCCTCTGCTTCTCGCCTTTCTTTCACCTTTCCCTGCGGTTTTAGGTTTCTAACTCGTGCCCCCACCCTACTGTTCCTTTTCTTTCCTTTTACCTCTGGGATGATGTGAATTTTTGTCTTCAGCAGGGATGCCAAGAGGATCCGGACTGTGGGGTTGCCGTGAACTGTGGGTAAGGTCTGGGTCATCCCCAGGGGTCAGTCCATTTGTGCTCCAGCTATCCGATTCCTTGACAGCAGTCCTTAGCTTTCCGTGTGAGCTTTAAGATCCCAAGGAAGCTACAAGTCCTTCAATTCAGCAAAAAATCCTCACAGATGAATAAAATGCTTCTCTGCTCAGACCGACTCGAGTTCAGAAAAGAAACACAGAGAGAAATCCTTTCCACCTTGTGCCCCAACAGCATCAGGTGACCCCAGGCCAAGGTGGAGAGCACTGCCAAACATACTGCTCCTCAGTGCCAGCCCAGCCTTGAAAGGAAAGCGTTCTGTAGATTTTTTCCGCCTGGGTACGAGGTCAACACGCTAATCCCCCTGCTGCTTGCACAGTCCCGGTTCTTTTCCCTCTTCTCTCCCAAAAGCACAGCCGGAGTCAACTCGACGACAAAGGGTGGCAGCCGCCTACCCTGGGTGGAAACAAAACAGGGGCCTTCTCCTTCTCTTTGGTAGTCCCACAGCGTTACACGGACCTTTTCACCTCGCCTGGCAGCCAGCACACTGCTGTCCTGCTATTGCCTCCTTCCTCCTCCCCCCCCCCCAGCCTCTTCGTCGTTGTGCCCCTATGCTCTGTAGTAGCGATGGGTAACACTGAGGATGTTTAGAAGGGGGATATCACCTTTTCTCCCATGCTGACATCCAGCCACATTCCCCATGTCTGAAGTAATGTGGAGGCACACACCGGAGGATGGTAAACGCTCGCTCTCTGCGTAGACTGCTGGGAGCTGGCACAGTAAAGAGAGTGTGTGTGTCTGTGTGTGCTCTACTTCAGACAGGGAGGAGAGGAAATAACAGTAGAGGAAAACCCATAATGGAAATCAGGCCAAAGCCCTCCTTCCTGCCCTTCTGCTCCCCACCACAGGTCTGTCCCAGTCTCCTCCTCATACTAAGAGGCTGCAGATCAGGGAACCAAGTCGAATCGCCTGAACTGTGTGTAAAACAAAGTATATCCACTGGTCCCAAGTGACTGACTAACACCAGGGATAAATGACTAACCCAGCGTGTACTGGGAGACCATTCACTGGCTTCACAATAACGGATGGTATGTGGCACGGCGCCAGTCACCGTGAGTGAGGCTGTGACCGTTTGTTCCTATGGCAACACTCCTGTAAACAATGCTCCAACCAGCGCAAGACATTTCTGCCTGATGAATATCAGATTGACAAAGATGAAAACTGAAAACAGCTCTGAGCCAGTTCCCAAATGGTCTAGCTTTATTTGTTTAAAAACATGCCAGTCCATTGACAGGAAACATTTGGTATTGTTTGGGGGGGGGGGGGTGGAAAAAAAACTTCCTGTTGTTCTCAGCACGACAAAAAGACGAAGATGCAGTTGTTAGAGGGAGAGAAAGGAAATGAAAAGCAAAAGGCAGATGCAGACCTTTGCTAACCCTAAACATGCAGACCCCAACCAGCATGGAATGCAGATGTTCTCAGCTGCCGAAGGTGTCGCAAGTCCTGCAGAGTCTAACAGCTGCGTGAGCAACAAACAAAATTGCCTTTTCCAGTCGGGGAAACGATTCATTTTAAAAAATGGATCTGGAAGAAATTAGCAGAGCTTTTGTGGGCCTGTGATGTCAATCACTACCGCACAGAGCATCCAAAATAGTAGTATCCCTTCACAGCACTCGCCGCATTTGGCCCACAGTCACGCCGAGCACTTCAACTTCACTCGGCAGGATCAGTTCAGATTCATGCATTTTCTGGCTCCCAAAACAACTTGCATTATATTTGAGATATTTATATTTCAATTATATTTAAAGTAACCCGAGTAACTGCTACGTTTGGTAGCCACATCTTTCAGAAAGATAAATCTTCCAAATATGAGGCATTCTGCCTGTCCCCTTGGTCAACACTGATATCTTAGTGAGACATATTAAAAGGACCCTGCAGTAACAGTTTTGGAAAGGAGTCCACAGTGGTACCTGTATATATGGGGACCTGTGACATGGGAAACAGTCTCCAGCTGAGTCCTCTGAGGGCTGCCAGTTCAAACACCTGGCGGGACTGCATTCTTATGTCCCTCAAAAACTTAACCTGAATTTCTCTTGTAAAATATCTACTTAAAAAAAAAAGACAATTGGAAATGTCACCTTTAAAGAAAGACATAATAATAATAATAATAATAATAATAATAATAATAATAATAATAACAACAAGAGGGCCTGGCATTACTCCATGGCTGTTTCAACTGTTCCATGGCAAAAACACAGGGCTTCAGAACACAAAGGCCCAATTATTGAAATGGAGGTCAGAGGGTCCCTGTGATGCCACTGGCCCCAGCGGTCCATCTGACCCACAGTGCCGTCAGTTCACTCCTGTTCCGTGCTCAGCACGGTTTAGCACGGTTGACGTGACCTCTCTCGGTCCATCCCAGTAGACCTCTGGCAACATCGCTCAGGACAAGACTGCGGTTTTGTTGGGATCACCGATAAGCAACAGCTATAAAGTTACAGTCAATCACATGCAGTTGAAACATTACCTGGGAACAAATGAGAAGAGCACAACAAACCCCTCCCTCCACCCCAAACAAAAAAAAGCAGGAGGAGAGAATAAACAAAGATGTTCATCTAGTGAAGAAACCACCTGAGATATGATATGAGACATGAAGCTTCCAGTACAATAGTAGAAAGATATGACACAAACACATAAGCCCCCCTCATAAGCACTATCACAAATCCACACTGACATATTAAAATAATAGCATAACCTGCTTTCAACTGTGGACCAATCTGAAGCTGTGGTTTAAATCCAGTTGAGCATCCAGTAAAACTCAAGATGCCCTGCAGTCGGAAGTGTAGAGTATACAGTTCAGTAAAAGGTTCAAACGTACAGCAAAACAACACATTACCTGCAGGAGACCTTCAGTCACAGGTGAGATCAGAGATTCAATCTAGACAGCGCATATGGTGCTGTAAAAAAAGTGATGAGATGAACAACTGCCATGAGGAGACAGGAGAATGGTGCCGGGTGCGTGGCTGCGTCACTCTAGCGCCTGCAAATCCCTCCACCTCATCCTCAGACTTGGGGATACAGACAAAGGGATGAGTCTTGGATGGAGATGGGGTAGAGTCAGCCTCCCCTCTTCCTCTCCCTCTCTCTCCCTCTCTCTCCCTTCCTGGTTGGACACAAGGCAGTCTTTATTCTTGGCTGAAGAAATCCTTGGTTGTTCAGAAACTGGACGAGGCTCCCAGCCAGAACGCGCCAGAGTGACACTATTCCCTTGGCTGAAGACGCAAAACAATGAACAAAAAGTTTAAATATCAGCAGTGTCTCAAACTGTATGGAAAAAAAAGGGACTTTTTCTACAGTGACACCATGTCCCACACATTTGGTGGAGGAATTCTCCTTCTCAGCGAGTTTCTTGGCCACCACATAGTGATGATTGTAAGTGCGTCCATCTGGAAAACCACCCCAACTGTCCTCTGCTCTGGACGCCCAGGTGTCCGTATCTCTGCCTGGGAATAAGACTTATATAAGAATAAGAACTTTGTTTCTGACCGCTCAAACCGTGTTTCAACACCTCTCTCTCCTTTTTTTTCTCCACCTTCTCTCTTCCTTCCTCAGACCTAAAAAGAGCTAAACGTGGTTCACGCTGAGACTCACTTTTACAACCTCCTCTTGCCTTGGAGGCATGGAGTACCAGAACATACCCAGCACAAGGCCAAATTTTTTTTTAAATCTGGGGGGAGAAAAAAAAAAAAAAATCACCTTTGTATACAGCGAAATACACTGTGCGTTGGGTTAAAGGCTTAAGATTTAAAAACAGAAAGAAACTACAAATGCAGCCAAGAGATTCTTCTAATTTTTTTTTTCTTTTTATGCGGAAATTGCAGGCTGCTGTTGTTTTTGGACACATAACCTCAGCTGTTATAATTGGTTCAAGCTGCCACGACTTGGTCCTGTTTGGCCGCACTTCGCACCGCTTTTGCTACATTTAAAGCAATGTCAAAAAGCCATAACGCCTTAACATGAGCCCACAACACCCATACCCTCCAACCCCCTTTCTGTGACCAAAGGCACCTTATATTCAGCACTGAGGATCACAAAGAGGTAAATCATGGTGGACATCTGAAGAGCTGGAGCTTCTTGAAACTAATAACATCTGTGAAAAGATGAAGAGGGTGCAGCTATGAAGCCCAGTCAAACTTGGCACTGCTGACGGTTATTTCCTTGGCTCAGCATCGCCATCTTCTTCTTCCCTGACAGGCGATGCTCTAACCAGACGAGTCTAATAACTAGTGAAAATAGGAAGCAGCATGATGTTCACAGTAACAACCAGGCATCACATTTTATTAGTTTTCACACAGGGACAGCGCTTCTTTCTAAATAGCGTGGGATTTAAGGATACGGGAAAACGCAGCTAACATAGGGGAAAAAAATAATCTCATAAGTAGATACAGGATGTGATTTTCAGCCTGGGGGTTCGTTCTGCTGAGCTACTTCTTAAGGGGGCTGTATTTCTCCTTATTAGAAGGAGCAGGCATTTCTCAAAGCTCACTTGAGGCACATTGCTATCAGAACTGGGAGATGTATTTGCCTATTAAGTGGACCGAGGATCTGTTCGCAAAGGCAGTCTGTCATCGCAGACATGCAGCTATTTACCGCTCTCTGCTCTAAGTATCTATTAAAGCTTGTTCCTCATGGTACGGTGAGTTAGGTTCTGCTGTCTGCCCCAAACCGCAGTCAGCACAACATTCCATACATAGAGACTCGAGCACTATTCATTATATATTTTTATTGAATCACACTTGCTTTGAATGCAGCACTTGTGCTTTATTGCACAGACTGCAGAGATTACAATCTGGTTTCAAAATTTTTTGAGTGTAAAATTTGTAGAGAAAATGATTTAACCGCTGATGTTGTATGACTTATGCTCTGCCATATAGATTGTCTGCCTCTTTGGCACACATGCTCCTTGTGTTCAAAGAAATCATCTGTGTGTGTGTGTGTGTGTGTGTGTGTGTGAGAGCACTGGAAGACAGGGCAGTCGCATGCTATTTTTTAAGTAAATACCCTCCAACAGAAGACTTTCTGTAGAATCAGCACTTTTTCTAAGCCTGTCTCGGCTTGATCGGCAGGCTGATGGAAAGAAAAGCGGATGCGTAGGGGGGTGGGGGGTCTTTGCAATAGACAGCTCCATCGTCTGTAATAAGTAGCACATGAGCCAGCCCCACCAGTCCTCTAACAGCTTGCTGGTTACAACACACTCATCAGGAATACACGCTTCCAGGAGCTAACAGGAGAAACATGTTCATTGCGATACACAAAAGACAGGCAAAGGAAAGCATTTGATTCTCTAGCTGATCCTTGGCAGAGCTTTTGACTGCTCCTGCTCTGCCTCCCTGTTACAACACGGACGAGCCATATTGCCTTGAGCAAAGTGGACTCCAGCTATAGAATTTAATTCACTCATTAATAAGTGGCAACAGCTTAACAATAAAACTAAACTTCTGTAGATAAAGAAAATGTCTCTGCGAATGCCGAATGAGTTTAAAGCACGTGACAGTTGTGAAATGAGGCTTCTTTGTCCGATTTTGGTCATTTTTATCAGCTCTGAGCATGTTGGGCACAAAATAACATCTGAATCAGACACAAGACAGTAAAGACGAAAAGGATTTAAAAACCCTCATCAGAGTAGACATTGAGAAGTTTGCCACATTTCAAGGTGTCCACACACACAACTGGCATTCACATCTGCTGATGTACCCTGAACACAATTTGCTCTGCTTTTCTTCACCAGTCAAAGGCTTTGTCCAAAAATTTTCAGAAATTCCCAGCACTTTCTGTAAACAATGAATGTTGGACTTAAAGATCTTTCCTAAGGGCTTCATCCAAGCAGCTGGTCAGCAGCTTTTCCAGCATCTCTGACTTCCATAAGAGACTTCAGACTACGACAGGATGGGACAATACTGACCTCTACTGGTCACGTGTGCAAGTTGCCACAGCTACCTGCAGCCCAGCTCCATCCTTCTAACCTCTTCTCTAAAGCACAGGAGCCCAGAGTTGGCTTCAGATTGCCTCAGTTACTAAATAGTCTCAGATACAGAAACTCACATCTGAAGAAGGAAAAGATGAATCACATCATGCCACCCATGGAGCTTCCGCTCACATTCCATGTGACACTAAAGTCAGGGACCATCTACAAAAAGGGCCTCAAGTTTCCAGGGTTATCACATGTGGCAACAGGTCAAAAGGTCACAGAAGATGAGTGAATTGTACTGAGGTCCCCAAGAAGTACCAGCATGCCCAAAGGCCCCGTCTGAAAACACTGTGTTTGTTTTGCTAACTGAGGTCGCCTCTCACACGCTGGTGAAGATCCAGAATGACAGTTTGCTCTAAACGCCGGGTCATCTGGAAAACTACACAGTTCCCACGCTTTCCCCTCGACTTAACGCTGAGGCATTTCCTGCAATAACACAGCAATATATTACTGTTGTCCCCTCAGAGAATTAGCAACATTTGTGTTTTATCTCCTGTTTATGAACCAGGAGAAGAACTGTTAAAATACTCACCTCCTGAGATTTTCCTTCCCAAATTACCGGGTGTATAATTACACTTTGTAATTCTAGAGTGGCTTTGGACGGGACCTGCGGAATGAATGATAGCTCATACATATAACATGTAATTATATTGTTTAACTCTGGAGGATTATGTCCCGGAATACACCTCAGTACATTAAAGCAGAAAATTTTGCAAGGTATGAGACTAGCAAGCGCAGCACCTGTTTGTGCTGCAATAAAGAACGTCAGACATCCGAGTTTGCGATACCGAGCTGACACTGACAGCCCCTTGTCTGCAGCTTCACCTCAGTGACTCGACCACCGTGATAACATACATTTTGGGGTGTTTTGGCTTGGCTGTGTGGTGACTGGAAGTAGTGTTTGCCATCACACTCGATCTCCGCTATCTTCACAGAGCCACAGGGCCCAGTTCCACATACCAGTGTCTGCAGTCGCTCGCGTAAAAGGGCTCTTTATGAAAGCCCAGGTCTGTAGGTAAATACAGAACCACCTTCCTAAGAAAATATTCCACTGGAGACTGTTTCTCAGCAAGCAGAGGACCCATGAATGTGCTACTTTATGCATGAAGAAAACTAGCAGCAATACAGGCCGGACGGGCGTTTGGGTTGGACAGGCAGGGCATTGACTTCCTCCACAGAATCGTGTCACACGCAACGTCCTGCAAAATGATGCTAAACAATGGACTGTGATTCAACAAACAGCGAGTTACCCGGGCTATACCTTTAAGGTGCATACTTGTCATGACAAAATAAGTTTGCACAAAAATAACACTAACCACAGTGAATGGTTTACAGGATAGTTGGGTCAGAAAAACACAGGAAAATTCTAAGGTGTCTGAAGTACAAGGATTGAGCTTCAAAAGACATGAATTCAGGGGATTTGAAATTGTATGTCTCATTCGAGTTGCACACATTGCAAAGCAGGGTCAAGTTTCCTTCTCACACTATAAATTGTTTTTTTAAGCAAGTTACGTCTCTTCACGTCACTGAACGTGAAATAAGTGGGTTTTGTTGATCAAGCACCTGACCAGCAAACTGTAACAATCAGACAAACGTACCTGAAACCTTACTTTCTTGAGCGTCATCTTGTGTCACCGAAGGACTTCCCGGCTGTTACTACAGAATCCCTGGACACTCACGCGCCCCTAGGAGCCCACACACAGGTCATCCCAAGACAAAAAAAAATCCACAGGCTCTCCTAACTTCCCCCTACGAGAGGTTCCCGGCCAGTAGGCCACCACAAAGCGGGCAGGAATCACAGGAGCTGGGGGTGAACAGCGATTTGGACAACCTCCTCAGGGACAGAGGAGACTGAGCCAGGAGCTGCCGCAACTAAAAACAACAAATACAAAAGCCTACAAAGTCCACCTCGACAGGCACGACTGAGCCGTTCGCTGAGCTTATTGTTCCTGCCTTGTCCTCTCAGTCTATCTGGCTTTCACGTGAAACACTTCACAAAGCCCGAGTCGGGACCTAACAGGCAACCCATTCATTTGGAAAAGAGAAGAACACACCCCTGTCCCCTCCCTCCTCCCAAATAAGGACATTCTCACACGCTGGTGGCAAATTCGCTTCTCCAAGTCGCCCCGTCCTCAGTCCGTCTCTTCCCGCACACCAGAATTTTGCTGTACAAACCTTTTCCTTTGTTTTCAGTTCCATATTTTGCCATTTCTAAATACACCCCTGCCTATCCCCTGTTTGCCAACCCCCTTGCCCCACCCTGGCACCTCCACCCCACATCACATACTGCCAAAATATAACGCAGTCCGAGATCAATCTGTCACTTACACTTTGTTCGTGGCTCTCGGAGACACAGTTCAGAAGTCCACCGAAAGGCCGTCTCGAGTCCCTCCCCTTCTGGGCCGCTGACTTTAATACCAGCGTTGTTGTGGAAGAAAAAAGATAAGCTTTATTTACCAGTGTCAGTCAGTGTCGCATTGTGTTGCGTTGGCTGGGAAGATGAGCACTTTTCTCATGACCCATACAAAGGTCAAAGGTCAGGCACCAATAACGCATTGGCCCCCCACGCAGGTCAAGGGGTTTATCTCCACCCCCCTGACAACAAGCTGTGTGCTAATGTGGCCCTGAGTGAGCAAACTTTTTAACAGTGTTAAATCTGCTTTAACTGCACTACATTTGCATACAGCAGTATAAGGGGTTTCATGTATTTTTTAAAATTTGTTTACAGATGCAATTTTATTCAATCTGTCAAGAGATACATTTTAAATCTTACACACAGCGCAAGTTTAGTTATAAGAAAACCCGTACATTTCACCCTATACCTAAGACCATGTTGCTCAGCATTTTCATTTTTTACATGCTAAAGCTGCAAGAAAATGCATAAAAGAATTGAAGTATCTGCTGGTAGGCAGGTGATGACTGACAGGCGTATTTGTCCATCAGTAGCAGTGCAGGTACGTGGGGGTTTGAAGCCTACGGTGTCGGGTGTGGTACAATGACACACACGTACAGCGCGGCCACTATAAATACACCTATTCACTTGAAGCACGTCTTGAGAGGAAACCCATGGAAACAGACGGAGTCAGATTTCCACCCTCTGCGCTGCTGTACTGTCCACAAAATGTAGATGAAAACCTGCAATTCTTCCATGTCTACACTCAAAATGATGAAAACATAAACATATCGGTGCTTTTCCTGCAAATCTCACCAAACTGGTTTTCACCGTCTCTAAATTAAAGCCCCTTGTTTGTTTGGAGGCTTTATCAGGAACCTGTGGTTCGGTGATGGGAGCCACAGGCATGTAAGCAATGTGGGGGAAGAAACCTTTGGAACCTGTCAAGATCACCAGACAGCCATGGAGCTGCCAAAGAATCTTAGTTTTATTGGATTGTCTCACAATTGTCACAACTTTCTGTGACCCGTGTACGATACGAGGAAGGGCTGAACATCGCAACTGACGAATGAACTCATCCAGCTAAGATACCTGATCTCCATCTCACTTGATCGCCGCCATCTTCACAAATTCATTCGCACAGTGCATAGTCAGCTAAATGAAGTTCTTTAAGATACATCTCTGATGTGAAGAACCTAAAAAAACATCTTATGTTCCACTATTGCATCATATCAGCCTCTGAATAATGATGGCAGCAAGTGTTCAAAGCACAGCCCCAAATAATTTAAGTATTTTTTTTCCTTTAGCAAATGTGATTTTCCAAGACAAACTGAAATAAAAAATGCAAAACATAGAAATAAGCCTTATGAGCTGAGCAACTTGGGAACCCATAAAATGTTTCAGTATTAATACATGTATTTTATTATTGATTTATGCACTTGGTAACACCAGAAAAGAAAGTGCTTTCAAATATAACCACAGGAGAATGTGGGGCACTTGTGCCTGGGGCAATTTGGGGAATTTCAGCAGCAAAACACACTCAGACACATTCTTCTGCTACGGTGTGTGGACTAGAGTCAGGGGGACCATGTCTACACTCCTCTTTAGATGAGAAGAACCAACAAGCCAGCCAGTAACCAAAGGTAATAATGATGTTATTTTGCCCGATTTTGTGTTGTTCACGTGGACCCCAAGGTTCCATTTGTGCGTCGTCATCTCCCGTGGGCAGCCCCCTGACCCGGAACAGACTGCAAGGCCCACAGTTCAGTCAGTGCCACTGAGTGTTGAAAAATAAAATCTTCCAAGCTGAACACCGTCAGATACAAAACATCCCACACTGAGAGAAAGCATCAAGGTCCCGACCCTAACACTGCACGAGCACCATCTGTTATCACCCCAGGACAAATAACACAAAAAGCCAGTGTTACTCTAGGAGGTTTTATTGTACACTTTTAAACTGATTATTTTTTACACTGGAATGTTAAATTTCCCCACTATCTATCTTTCATAGTGTAACAAAAATTTCAGTTAACCTTCCATTGCCCACCCACTATTCTAACCCCTCCAAAATTCTGAGAGTACAAACAACATTTTTAAATTTTCTCAAACATGACAGACAACTGGGGCTTTAAAAAAAAAACAAAAAAAAAAAAAGAAAAAAAAAATTCAAAGGACCGAGGGCTGTGGCGTGTTGCTGTTGAGCAGGTGTTGGGGGTTTGTGTGGCACCGCGGGCCTGGGGCAGGGAAAGAGTGGCTGGTGCTCACCGGCAGACTGCAGAGACGTCGGGCGTCAGTATTCAGGCTGAAAAACGACCTCATCCACTTGTGCTGTTTAGCGTCTTAGGATATATGCAAAGTTCCTCTGTGTGCAATACTGTGATTTCTGCACACCGAGGACTGGAATCATTTCTGAGAAATATTTTCTTTAAAAAGCCTTAAATTTTGAAATGACCAGCTAATGGTAGCTAATGCCTTTTTTCACAGATGCTTCAAAAATATCACAATGAATATTTAATCGACTTCTTTTGCTTCATTTACACTACATGCAGCTGCATGACGCATGTTGGAAAAATGAACATCAGGATGAAGTACAGTGCTCGAGTCTTTAAAGTAAACACCTTGGACCAGGAACATCTCAAACGCAAAAAACACATTTTACTCAGATATCAATCATGTATGTCAAATGTACCACAGTCTAAGCAGAGGGTCACATTATTCAGATGCAAAAGACTACAGGTGGCCGTTTAATACACATTAAGCCCTTAGAGCTTAAAGTTCTGCATTTAAGGTATAGAAGCTCTATTGGTAAACAATTAATTTACCAAGGAGGTGAAACAATAATACACACTGCAAACGCATGTTAACTAGGATAATGTAAAGAAATAGAAAGTGCCAGTTAACAGGTTTTGCAAAGAAAAAGATGGAACTAAGTTCAAATGAGGTCAAAAGCAATGATTCTTTAGCTACTTGAAGTATCTTTACTGATGATGACATCCACTGCAGCCATTCATTCCCAAATTTTGAAGCAAGTGTAAAAATGTATTGCAAAAAAGAACTTCCCACACAGGCCATTTTACAAGCACTGAATTGAAACAAAATGTCATTTAACAGTTGTTTTTAACATCAACATAATATATACAGCAATATTTGAATAACTTCTCATTTTTACTTTAAAAAAACCCAAGTGCAGACAAAAATTCAATGGCCAGTTTTTTTTTTTTTTTTTTTTGTTTTTTTTTTTAAAAATGAGGAAAAACTTTTCTTAACCACCTTAAAAAGCTTAGCAGGTCTGTTAATATCCAATATCAGTGCGGCAGTAGATATTCTAACGGGTCCTATTCACTGTAGTGTTTTAACAGCAACATTATACATTTACTGTAGGCAGGAACACTCAAATGAGCCCACTTACAGCACGAGGGTGACGCCTGGTGAAATATGAGTAAGTTATTTTAATGCTTTCCAACCACATGGAGCGTTAATGCAGAATTTGGGGAAAGTACTGATTGGTAATCTTTTTCCTTAAAGTGGATTGTGAATGCTGCACAACAAGAGCAGTATGTCACACCCAGGCTGCCCCATTCCCCATTAGCACCAGTGGCCCCCAGCCCCCATTTGCTCCAGGAGTGATGCTTACCACTCACCCGCTCTGGTTTTACTTTACAGTTCCCTCTTTGCTGATGCAGCACACTGTTTCCTGTTCAATCTTACTCTCAGCATATATATTTTTATAGTATCCTTTTTTCATCATATAAAGGTATAAATACACCAAGTACTTTACACCATGGAGAGCAGAGCTTATGGTGTACTGTATCAGAACAGGCCTGTACCAAATTCTCCTCACTGGTCTTGCTCATCTGGCCTTGCTCATCTGGCCTTGTGGTGTCTCCTTTACAGTATCTCATACTTGTCCACCACCAAGGACGTCTCCATAGAGAACCTTACAGGAGTATCTCCATCTACTTGAGCCACTTTAGTAACCTGAGAAACAACCAGAGAAGAACAAATTAATAGTTGTCAGGCACTTAATAGGACACACCATCAAAAGGACTCACAGGTTGTGAATAGGAGGACTAGACTTGCCTGTATGTCACAATAGTTGCTTTTAGAGATAAAGGAGACGTGGATGGGGAAAAAGTCGCTCGGCTGACCAGACACACTGAACTCCAGGCTCCCTGTCTTGTTTTTGACATCGATAACAGGAAGACACCATTCCAGGACGTTTCGGCGGCTGTCGTGCCGGTACTCTCCATCCAAGTCACCAATCACTGGGGCTCCCACTCCTGACCTGCATAGGATAAAGAAGCCCATGTGCATCAACACAATGAACCAGGGCTGTCATACAAGCAGTCAATGAAGGGTTCATAAAAATGCTGGTTTATGCAAACTATGACTGCATTACCCCACTTTTCCTCATTATTCCATTATATTGCCACATAATATTTTTATAATTCATGACAGAAAAATAAATAACTGTCTCCTCAATGTGTGAATTGTTGTACATATAATGGGCAAAGGAAAAACCAGGAAGACTGGCTTTGAAGGTGTTGAGCTTTACTGAAATACAAGTGTGCACATGTAGCTATGATAAGAACGCTACTCACGGAACTGGAATAGCAATGACCACGTCGTTGAGTTCCAGCCCTTCTTCTTGCAGCTCGTACTCAATATTCACATCACAGCCAGTGCCGCTTTCAGAGGGCCAGCAGTTTACTGTAGAAAACAGGCAAATTATGAAAGATGTTCAGCTGAAAAGGCTGGCTATTACTTTATATATGCTTAACATTTAAAAAAATTTAATGCACAGGTGTGTAACAAACTATCTTCAAAGAAAAACTGAGAAGCAGGACATTCTGCAAGACCTCCTGTGTGACCCTGATGGCAGGAAACTGGGAATGATCTAGATATTATGCACATACAAGCAGGCTCCAAATGCTGCCCCAGTGAGACAACATTGCTCTTCTTTTAGCCAGGTAGCCACAGTCCTGCGGGACAATTGTATGCAAATACTGACAACACACCCCCCACTGTAGCACACAGGAACATGGAAAGGCTATAAAGTTATAAGGTACTATTCAACAAAAGAAAGCAACAGTTTTTTTTTTTTGTTCTGACAGGGAGATCTGGTGCATATTTCCCTTCCCAGAGCTGTTTTCATCCCATGCCAGCCTCTGAAGTCCAAGCAGTCTGTACAGGTGCAGGCATGCATGTCAGTATGTGTTGGGGGCCTGATTGGCTTACAACTTGCTGCAACAGCAAGAATGCAGGGTGCTGATGCTGCAGGGCTTTCCACTCTGGTTGTTCAAGCAAAGGAAAAAGTCCAAGACCAACAAAAAACAAACACACTGCATTAATTCCGTCTGCTTCGGTGGTCACTTGCACTGATGTGGCACGATTCAGTTCATTCCCAGACACAACTGAAAGGAAAACAGCTTTAAGGGGCTGCTTCACATCGTAATGGGGCTCAACAATGTTTGGACATATAGAGAGGACTATGGACTGCGGACTCACTTGTGAGGGGAATGAGGGACTCGTCTGTGGTCTGCAGCCTCCACTTCAGCACACCCACATCATTATGCAGGGGGAAAGACTTGTCGGGGTTTTTCAGGCCAATCACTGATTCTGTCGAGAAGAGCTTCTTGTCCACATTAGGGTGGGTCTGGGCACAGTAAGGTAGATTATAGCAAAATAATGACATTACAAGGAGGAACAACATGCCAGTACCTACCATTCATAAACTTTTGATTCTAGCTAACAGAAAAACTGGCTTCCTCCACTCTGGATTCAGAACACACCTGCAGCTGAACTCCCTTCTTGTCATTGTTGTTGACATGGAGACGGATGCGGCCATTCTTCTCATCTGACACCCTCAGGGTGATCATGCCCAGGATCTCCATGTTCTGTAGTCCCCCATCTCGCCCACATGTCAGGGAGATCTTCTCCTCGATTCTCATGTGCACACTGACATACAAATACACGAAAGGGAGAAATAAACGCCAGAAGAATGCCTTAAGAGCAGGAAGTGTTCTCTATATTAAATTGCATTCTTTACGCAATGGAGTAGAGATGGATAAACAATTTGTAGATTCTTACAATAGAAATTTAGAACTGCAAGTGCTTTTTTAGCTCTACATCATTTTAGTCTTTTTTTGAAAGACCTCACACTTTTTTTAAACTGCCGTCAGATGTGTCTCATCTTTTAAAACCTATTCTTTATGCAATACAATAAAAGTGCTATACAGAAAAATCTACAAGGAGCTCTTTAAAAGTGTTTGCTAATGTGCAGAGGACAGAACTAAAAATATAAACAAGAATGATAAACTGTTACAGACTTAAGGACAGTACGAGGCCAGCCAAAAAAAAAGTCAACATTTAAACTAAAGTTTTATTGCGGTATATCTTTTTTACAAACTTTTTCAGCCATCCTAATTCACTGTTTACCTCTCAATGTTGACTGGGGGAGCCAACACTTTAGAGGCCTCTGATGGCCTCTTTCCTGCACCAGGCACGATGATGTTTTCTCCTTCAGACTTCAGTTTGTCAACAAAGTCATCTACCTCTTTACCTCGAGCACCAAGCTTCAGAGCCTTACTGGGGCCACTGGGTCTGTGGGGGCACATTCCTTCATCAGAACTGTGTTGCACTTTGGAACTGCTATCAAAAGCAACATATACATTTTGAACAACACTTATCCAAGATGTTGCAAACCTTGCAGGTGCTGGTGCCACCTTGGGTTTTTCTGGCTCAATGAGTGTGTCTGTGATGATGGTGGCCGAGTTGCTGGTCATTCCTGAGCTGCCAAAGCCTCCAAAACCAGGGGCCTTCTTTCCAGAACGTTCCGCATCACGACGTGCCTGCTGTAGCTCCTTGGCTTTCCGACGCATTTCTGCCTTCGCCTCACGTTCCTGAGTCTGGGAGATAAGAGGGTAGCTTACGAATTGACAAGTGGCAGTCACCCAGGACACCAGCATCCTAGTAATTCATGCCAGCAATTTCCTAATATTCTCCTGGTATTCCAACACTCCTGCTACTATCCCTTTTATATCCACTTTTAGGAGTCAGCAATGCTGTGTTATAGCACAACTATCATGATTCTACAGGTTTTATTTATTCATTAATTTAGCTGGCAGTTTTCTCCAAAGCAATTTTAAATGTTAAGAAAATTTCAATTCCACATTTTACACGAGTCTTTATAAAATGCCAATAAAAGTAACTATCACTGTTCTCACTTTCATCATTGACACCTTGCTTTCTTTGAAGGATTCTACATATATTTGTGTCTTGTAATGATATAACCACCTTTCATTAATTTTAACTAACTTTTCCTAAGCAGTCCATAATCCTTTATTTAACAGACTTACCTCTCTAACTGCACGGAATACTTTCTCCTCATGGGAGTCCATCTCAGTGAAGGTGCGGATCTGAGCCAGATTCACATTTTCTCTGTATCCCAGTGCCACAATCTCATCGAAAGCAAAGATGAGGTCAAAACAATGCTCCGAGATCTCTCCTTCCTCCAGGACTCGACAGTACTCAGGGATCTGTAGGGGACCAGCCAGATAACTATTTTGATAAGTCTATACATCATTAGGGTAGCATATTACAGATATATTGCTTATAGTACAGATGAATACAAATCTCGTCTACCACTTATCTTCATCTCTGCATTTCATTTACCCTTGCAGTCATTTTGAAACAGACTTATTGCCAGCAGCTGACTTGCAATCTTGGAGAAATACATAGGAGTGGCTGCTAGACAACAGGAAGATCTTACCACACGAGAGAAGAGCCTGAGGGTCTCCAAGTCCTCCAGGATGTTGCTGTTCTTGGTGGTAATGAGCACCATGTACAGCTTTTCCAAGGGCTGGTAAACATAGCGCACGCTCTCTGTCTCCACAAAAGTGTGCTGCTTTCCTGTGTTCATAAGCTTGGGAAAGGCCGCCAGCAAGCCTTCAATGCGTGTCCGTGTCATTTCCACAAACTGCCGTGACACGATGGCCTTGCCTGCCTTGGTGCACACTGCCGCTGCCAAAAGCACCTGAGTTTGGGACACAATGGAGGGGTGGAGTTAAATCACACCGAAGGGGTATGGGGTCAGGATGGCAACAGGGGCTGGAAGTGGTTAGGATCAAATTACTAAAACGGTATCACCACCTCAGTGTTTTATTACAAACAAATCCTGTTCATCAACAATCTATAACAGATCAAAAACACAAAACTCTTCATATGAACTCCAGAGGCCTAACAACTGCAGCCATATTCAGCCTATGTGGCCTTTCAGCTGAGAAATTCAGCCAACCACAGAACCAAATATTCCAAGTTAACTGAGGTTAACACAACAATAACCTCATTTACAATCTTAAAGTACAAAGTGCTTTGGATGCAGGCAGCACCAAATTCAAGTCAAAAACAGTGGTGACAATTTCCTTAACCTTTCGCAGACAAGGTTGCTATTGAACGCAGATGAAAAATACCAACTAGTTTGTCAAGTGTCAAACTGATTTGCCACACAATGGCTTGTCAGACCCTCAGCAGATTCCACAAAACGAACTCCTTTGGGAGAAATTCTAAATTAATACTTCGAACCATTCAAACTACTTCAACATAGCGTCAACATTGAGTTAGTTACAAAAGTAAATAAGACGGAATTGTTTTCTGCTGTGGCGATGAGATGGCAGTCTCACGGCCTGTCAGAGACGTAGCACCGGGAGCCGGAGATCTCGTCCCTTGTCCACTTCTGCAAGACTTTCTACTCAGTTCGACAGCATTTGGACAGTGGAAAAACCGCAGCGACTCCGCTCCTCCAGCTCCACTCGGCCAGCTGCTCGGCCCCCATCACGGACTGAGCAAGCTAGCATTAGCATCAGGCTAACTCACTAGCCACACACAGCCAACAGTCTCACAGCGCTTTGCTAAAGCAGTCATTTTCAGACAGACAGCAACCGAACTGTACCCGAACACCGCCTTGGCCATAGAAAGGTTCGTTTTTTAACGCCCGAGGTGTTGCCAAAGAGCTCCTTGTTTTCATTTCCTAACGGAACCAGAAACCGGAACAAGAACGAATCGAGTCAGTCATTTTCTCGCTGCTCTTGCTACAACACAAAACAAAGCTACACCCACCATATTCGGTCCAAGCAGTCGATTCCGTTCTTAAATTTCCGACTTTGCAGGTCTGGTTCAATATCAATGCTTTCAATCCCACTGTTTTGAACGAATCAATCTTCTATATCCGCCTGGTGTCCTACTACCAGCCGCTTCAATATGGCAGCAGTCCACGGCCACGTCTTCAACCGGAAGTGACCGAGTGCGGGTCAGGGGGCGGAGCCAGGCGGCCCTCGGTGAACACGTGGAAGTTCGTACATCAGCAGCAGCTCATAGGTCGGCGCTCGGTGGCATGTTACCACGTGATGGTGCAGAAAATCCGTTTCTTAAATATCCGTTTTTTCTTTTTATTACGCTCATTAAAGCATTCGTCCATGTATTCATCCATACACCTGTCTCAGTACCTTAATTAAATTACCTTAATAATAAGTTATAATAATAATAATAAGTTTTGGAAAAAGTGCCGATGGAAAGTCTTCCAGTTGGTTTACTCTCAGCTAATACAGCATTAACGACACTTGCAGGTCCTGCTCCCAAGTGATCTGCAATAAAGTGCTGAAAAAATGAATTGGGGTAAAATTTCAGAAATACTGTTATGAGTGTCAGGTCCATTTTTTCGTCATCGTCCAAATTCATTCAAATTCACGTGCTTCAAACAGCCGCTTTCATCCGTCATTTAAAAATTCAGGCTTATGGGCGGGTATATTTTTCGTTCACTGCATGCAATTTGTTTTACATTCTTAATGAAACGTTTTAATAATAACTGTCGCCCTCCAGAAAAGTGCATACTAAATTAAATGTGAATGCAACCTGCTGTTTCTCATAGTGTGGGGAAAAAACGTCAACTTTCCAATTAAGATAAATGTAGCCTTTTATTTTTACTTTACGTTCGGTGTTTGGGTTTTTTACAGTATGAAATTGTCCTGACTTGATTCATGATGGTTGTTTTTGTGTCTCGAAGACTACAATCTGGAGGAAGGACCCCGAGTAATATATTGAATTCTGTTTGCTCATTCATTTATTATAGTACAACTGATGTGTGAAACTCTAGGACATTATGTTACTACAGAATGGTGTGTTTCGCGTCCAAGTTTCTTTTAATCCGTGTTTTAAAATATAATGCCGATGATGTAATAAAATATGAAAATATGCAGTAAGGGCAGGACCCCCCCCCCCCATAGGACGCTGATAGCGGAGGAAAAGTGAAGGTTACTGTACTGTAGCGTAAGCTTGTCGTCGCTCGCCGATGTCCAGGCCTGCAGGTGGCGATGTAGAGTTACAAAGCCTCGCGATGCAGAAAGTTCACGCCGACGAAGAAGAAGGTGTTTGCGATCGCTTCCCCACGTGCTTTGGATAAACTAACCGCCGGGAGCAGTGTGTGTCAGAGGTCGCATGAGGCACCGTGTCGCCAGCGGTGGACGGCAGTGGCGCAGAGAGACGGTATCATGTCAGCTCACACCGCTCAGGTGGGTAGGTCATCTGTGACCGAAACGCTCCCCAGTGTTGCCATGAGAGATTTCGATACATTTCTGCCAGTGTCTGCTTTAAACAATACGGCACTGAACAACGGGGGCGAGGGGGGTAGATCTGGCCCGTCATCCATCCGTTTTGTGAACCAGGGCGAAAGTTGAAAAAATCAGATTACATTCTGACATGTCTTCTGTCCGTGTCGTGTGGTTCGTTTAAAAAACCTTAAGTAAAGCTAAGACCTTAAGAGTCGACCTTAGTTTTAATGTGAATCATCTCGTTAATCAGAAGTTGCAATAAATCCCAACATTCTTCTAACTGTAGGAATCAGTGTAGTGACTCCTGGGAAAGTTCTCCCCCATGTCCAGCCTTTAACCTGAAGATAAGTTGGACACGGTCTGACATGCACTGACCCACCTGTTGGTCTTTCTTGTGGCTGAAAAAGCTGTTCCTACCCTTGCAAACTATGGAGGACAGACCTGTAAAAGTCTTGTGGTTTAGTGTTCAAGGTAAGCTGGGGGAAAAATAGACTTTATTAAGAAGACATCTTTTTTCTTAAATGTTATTGCCTCTTTTGCAGGAGAGCAGTGGGGAAGTCAAGCGGCTCATTCGGATTGGAACCAGGAAGAGTCAGGTAGTGGGGCAACTGACCAAATGTTCTGAAAGGACAGTCACATTATTTACATGTTGTTGATTGTAATAAAACGCAGTTAAACCTCTGTTTTCAAAACATCTAAACATATGAAGCATGTGCTCTGTATTGTACCTGAACTTATTCTGAATTAAATAATAGAGCTTGTCCTACATGAGCTTTGATATTATCTACAGGAGAACAAAAGTTTTTGAAAAGGTGTGCGACAGTGTTGTGTTTCATTGTATACAATATCAAAAATTATTATGTTTATATGTCCTTTGTGTTTTGGTATTAATTGGTATATTTGCCTTCCAGCTGGCTCGCATTCAGACTGACACTGTAGCTGAGAAACTAAAAGAACTGTACCCAGATGTCCAGCTTGAAATAGGTGAGATCTGTGCTGTTCATTTTACTCCTTGGACGGAATTAATTTGAATGTTTTGAGAATATATTTCACACTGTTAAAAATCTGTAAGGTACCTTATTGCCAATGTTCTTTAACACTAACAAAGAATCAGTTGGAAAGAACTCCCTGACAGCTGTGTTTTTTTTTTTTTGTTAAATAGTGTGAAAATTGTCTGTGTTTAAACTGAGGTGGTATTAGACTTGAATGTTTATCTTCCTCTTTCACAGTTGCCATGTCCACAACCGGTGACAAAATTCTGGATAAAGCCCTGCCAAAGGTATGTTTTCCCAACGTTGCAGAAATAATGTGATTCTTTCCAGTGACTTTCCCCCACGTGCGTTCATGATGAGCAATGAATGTCAGTATTGTGCTAGTAAAGACTTGTTAGAAATGTCTGTTTTTCTGTCTTTAGATTGGAGAGAAGAGTCTTTTTACAAAGGAACTGGAGAATGCTCTGGAAAGGAATGAGTAGGTCTTCCCTCACTACACTAACATACCAAATACATGTAGAATATCAGTCTACTAAAATTCACTTTTCTCTCCTTTTGGCATGTTTTTACCCAGCTTTTCTTTTAGATAGTTCAAAGTATCATTTGACTGGTCTTGGTTATGATGTATTGCTCATGGCTTCCTTGTGTGTGGTCCTTGCTTCTCAGGGTGGACCTAGTGGTTCACTCTCTTAAGGACCTGCCTACCTCACTGCCACCAGGATTTACAGTCGGAGCTGTGCTTAAGTGAGTAGCTGCACCAGAGTGGTTCTCCCTCTTTCTGGCTCAATTTTAGTTGTTTTTGCCCATTATTAGAGGCATCTGTTTGCACAGGTAGTCCTTGACTTATGAAGGCACTCTCATAAGGATAGGAGACGGCAGATAAGATTTTATTGATCCCAGCCAGGAAATTAGCTGAAACACGCAGGGACACATAATACGACACCTAAAATACACATAACAATAAATAAGTAACAAAAGCAGAAAAACAAAGTGACTTATATTTATTAGTTATTTCAAGTTATTTCAGCTGCCTCTAATAATAGGCAATAACAACCAAACAGTAATAAATACAGTTTAATCATTGAGAGGTCCTTGTGTGACATTGAAAGTGCATGGCTGTTGGCAAGAAGGATCCCCAGAAGTGCTTCTTAGTGCACCCAAGTTGAATAACTTGGTAGCTAAAAGCTCGTGGAGATCACTTTATTCAATCTATGATAATATCTTCTTCAAGGAGTCCTGATGTTTGGTCATAATGACAGGCGCTCCATTTGCTGTAATGGTCTCCTGTAGTGTCTATCAGCAGTTGTTGTTGTTATTATTATTATTATTATTATTATATACTGGTATTATGTATAGGTTAGTATAGTATATTGTTTTTGTCTGTCATTTCATTCTGAGTAGTTTTTCTTTAAAATGGCTAACCAGCAAAAGTGTTATGGTGGTGCTGAAAAAAAGCTAAAGAAAACATTTGGAAAAGAAAATGCAAATATAGGCAACATAAAAAAACATAATTATAATATTGTACTTGTATTATTTTATATTAGTATTATTGTGGGATTATATTAAAAAGAATGGTGTGTGAAGTTAGTGAAAAATGTAGCAAATCCGTTATACATCATAGCAATCGTGCATGTTAATTATCATTACGGTTTATATACAACAGAACAAGGGGGTTTGTGGTTTACAACAAAGTCGACTCACAGAAACATCCATAGGCTGTAACCCTTTCGTAAGTTGACGACTAACTGGAAATGGCTGTGCAAAAAACTGCAAATTAAATTTCTGAAGTTGTAATGTTCACAGTTCTCACATTGTAATGAAGGTAAGGAAATGCCCCCATTTTGTCTCGTGGGGGGGCATTCTAACACCCCAGGGATATATATGTAAATCTATGAGTAATAGCTGATTAAACGTAGCAGCCGATCACTTAAACTGTACGTGAACATGCTTTTATCCAGGCGTGAAACTCCCTATGATGCTGTGGTGCTGCACCCAAAGAAAGCAGGACTGAGCTTGGAAACTTTACCAGAGGGAAGGTAAAAGAGCACAAAATACAGACTAATGTGTAATACAGGTGGATTAGGACAGTAGACCGCTGACCAGAAGGCAGTACTTTCAAGGGGTAAAAATGACTTAATTTGTATATGAAGTTTTCAGTTTAAAAAAAAATAAATTTATTAACTGAGAGTAGCATCGGATAATATTTCTAAGAATGAAAAATGGCAAATACAGGCAACTTTTATGGTGAAACTGTTGCACACAGTTTACAGAAAGGAATGGATTGATCGGTTTCAGGGTGAGTTCAATATCTGCACGTTTACTTCGTTCTGTAGTGCGATTGGCACCAGCTCCCTGCGTCGGGCAGCTCAGCTGAAGAGAAGGTTTCCTCAACTGGAGTTCAAAAACATCGTATCCTTCCTTAATATGCTTCTAAGGTGTTACCAGTCAGTTTCCACCTACGTGTTTTAATGTTAATGATTTTTAGGTTTGATTCAGTTGCTGACCTATTCTCTAGCAGTATGTGGAACTTGGTTAGTTACGGCTTGAGGTTATACATGGTTTAAACTGATATGTTCAAGTACGGTGTAACCGCTTAATGTAAGTCTCAGAGAGGGAACCTCAACACACGCCTGAAGAAGCTGGACGATCACGACGACTATGCTGCCATCATCCTGGCTGCAGCTGGATTGCATCGCATGGGCTGGGAAAGCCGGGTTAGCCAGGTATCTCCCATAACCTCAGCTACTGTACCATACGTTTAAAGGGCAGCTCACTGCAGTCCATTTCAGCTTCCCTGTCTGAGTCACTAATTCTGTCCTGTTTGTGCCGTTTTTTCACAGATCCTGACACCTGATGATTGTATGTATGCTGTTGGCCAGGTGGGTAAAAGCTTGTGAATGAACTGGAGGCCCAAAAGGGAGTGACTTCCTTCCTTGCTTTTGCAGGATGTAGGCGTACGAGGAAATGCTCATCGTGTTTGCGTGTCACTTTCTCTGTCATAAAACCAGTCTGGTGGAGGTGGCGGGTGTCCAGCTCACACCCTTTTGGCAAGGTTGTAAAAGGGACATTTCTTGGGTTCCACTGCAGGGGGCTCTGGCAGTTGAAGCAAGGGCTGGAGATGGGGATATCTTGGAGATGATCTCTGCATTAAACGACTCCGACACCGTGTTATGCTGCATTGCTGAGAGGGCCTTCCTCAGACACCTGGCAAGTCTCCCAGCGTCCTTGGAGCAGAATCTCAGAGCTGTCACACATAAGCACACACTGACATGTCCCCTGAAGAATGCGTGGAGCATTGGTCTCAAAAAGATTAGCTCTTTAAACTTGCACGTTTCTATATATGTGTTTTATTTGACATTCTGACATTGCAAGCAGAACAGCTATTTTATTGTGAAGTACTATCACTCCTCACAGTAACATTGGCTTATGTCTTCTCTCAGGAGGGGGGCTGCAGTGTGCCGGTTGCGGTCCACACTGAAGTGAAAGAATCTCAGGTAAACATGCTGTCGTGCAGAATTGTCATCTGCTGCTTCGAATCTTTGTGGCTTGTTAGAATTTTGTTTTCTACTCATAATCCTCAGCAATTGACAAACACAGCAGTCTGTGGATGAGTTGATGTTGGATTTTTATGACACTTCTGCACCCTTGTTTTCCTAGCTGTATTTAACAGGAGCTGTGTACAGCCTGGATGGCTCAGACTGCCTGAAAGAAACTATGCAGACCAGCATCATTGTAGACAAGCAGGTATATTGGATCCCTGAATCCCCTTGTTCTCCTTTTGTTAGTCATTTACCACCTGGTCAAAGCATTACCGGCTATAAGGAACGAGTGCCATGGTTTATAGTTAAGAGTCTATCAGAGGTTTACTAATTATGGCCGTAACTCACTTTCCTGTTTGCCAAGATGTAGTTTTATGCAAAGTTGAGGCAGGTGTTTTGTTTCTTTTGCACTAGGTGGAGGAGCGAGTTCACGTGGGTATCACGACCTGCACTGTGTCACCGGCGGCCCAGGATGCAGCAGAGAAGCTGGGAATGGACCTAGCAGCGCTGTTGCTCCACAAGGGAGCCAAGAATATCTTGTCTGTGGCCAGACAGCTCAATGATGCCTGCTAAAGCACCAAAGCTCCAATGGAGGGGGACAGGATAGCACCACAGTCCCGTGGGAAATTCTATCCCTGCTAATACACGGGATTGAGACCCTCTGAGTGACCACTGAAAAAATGACGGCAAAGCTGTTGTGTATTGTAATCTTCTGAACGTAGAAGCCTTGGTGAACACAAGTGGAGATCTCTTTGGTATTATTCTTTAAAGACACAGTGAATGTGTTTTTAAGGTTAGAGATATGAAAACTCATCTAAGGTTGGAAAACCAGCAATTTACCCAAAGCAATAAATATGTACTTGACCTCTAAAAGGATATATAAATGTAAGAAAATGTTGACATTTTTCTATTCACACAAATTTGATAATATCAACAACCTGAAGACTACTCGGGTATAATGTAAACAGCGAATGTATAAAGTGACCTTTTCTTGCTCTTGGATGTGGAAATGGTAATAAAGTCGGTAATACTAAAAAACCGAAAGTATCGAGATCAAAAGTAGACGATTGTCTCTGTTCAGTCAAGATGTACTGTGAAAACATGATCATATAAATTACCTTTATTGGTTCAAGGCAAGGAGTTTAAATGTTCAATTCATAAAACTGTTGGCTGACAAAGGAATTGCATTTAAAATCTACTTGCAATCCTTTTTCATTTTTTAAAAACAGATTAAAGTTTAATAAACTATGCTCCAACATATGAAAGTTCAGGTTTTAAGCAAGGGTCTATTTATAATCCTTGCACTATCATTGCACTACATTTATTATATGCTGAAATAGAATTGTTTCCTTCTTAAATTTGGTTTCATGCTTTATTTGTAATGACATTTTGAACATTCACTGCTGCTGCTGACAGTTGTAGAGACAAACCCACACCTGTTTTGTGGTGTTCGGTGGGAAACACCTGTATCCTGCTCTATTTAACACAACACTTGTCTTTCTAGACTAAAACATTTACCAGCACTAAACTGCAGTTAATATTGTCCTCTGGAACAACTTTATTATGTACATAACACTTTAACTGCAGTGTTAGCTGATGTTTGAAGCCAAGATGCATTCTACCACCACGGTGTTTGACTCAGCTTCTCCTGGCCTTTCCAGCCCCCCTCCTCCTGGCAGTCAGTCTTGATCACAGCAGACAGCACTGGAGGTGGAAAAGTCTTTATAAAGTCTCACCCTCCCCAGACCTTTGGGCCCACTTTTAGCACCATCACGTTTTAATGTCGACATAATATCCAATGTGGAGTTAAAGGTTTAAGACCTGCAATGAGCATCGTTGCTCTGGTCCCCCATTTGCAGTGGGACTCACAGCCATAGGGAACGGCACATACAGCCAGGGAAACAAACTGTCCACAACACTTTATTGAACACGTGAGACCCCCACCCCCACCCTGAAGGAAATCTGCTCTCTTGAAAGAACACTTGGGCGGCCCTTAAAAGGGCCTTTTGTTTGTGGACAGAGGCGCCTCTGGCGCTCTCAATACTCCTGCGACTGCTGGGACGCCTTTTTGCCCGACTTCCCCGTGGCCGGAGCCGCCTGGCCAGTCTTCTTGGGCAGCAGCACGGCCTGGATGTTGGGCAGGACGCCGCCCTGGGCGATGGTCACGCCGCCGAGGAGCTTGTTGAGCTCCTCGTCGTTGCGGACGGCCAGCTGCAGGTGGCGGGGGATGATGCGGGTTTTCTTGTTGTCGCGCGCCGCGTTGCCCGCCAACTCCAAGATTTCGGCGGTCAGGTATTCGAGCACAGCGGCCAAGTAAACCGGTGCCCCGGCGCCCACTCGTTCCGCATAGTTACCTTTCCTCAGCAGACGGTGAACACGGCCGACGGGGAACTGCAGCCCAGCTCTGGAGCTGCGGGTCTTCGCCTTGGCGCGGGCCTTTCCTCCGGTTTTGCCTCTTCCAGACATTATCGAAGTTCGTGTCCTACTTCTCGCTCCGCAGATCGGAAATTAGCTCGTCTACTTTGATACTGTGACTTATATCCTGAGCCCACTCAGTAACCCCGCCTTCAAATTTCATTGGACGACAGACTGAGCTCGAAACAATGTTTGGCTATAAGCGATTAAGTCCAGCCCTATTTCAGTAATCATTGGCTGCTGGTTGCTAGCCTTATAAACGCAAGGCCAGCGCACCAATGAAACTGTTTAGTGCTGGAGCGCAGAAATTGATTGGATAGGTGTGTTGGATCTGGGCTGTGAATGTAAGACAACGCTGTCAATCAAGTTTAGGCGGTCTGCTTTTGGCCAGTTAAAATATCTCCCTCGAAATTTTAAAACGCAAAAGCTTTTGGCGCAAACACGAGGTGTCTGTAAGAATTGTTTGTATTGTTTAGTAAATTGGAGTGAATTGTGGAAAAGTGAGTTTTGTATGTGTATTGAGGGTTTTAGTTGTGTGCACTGTCTTGATTTGGATGTTGGTTGTGAAGGTGCGTAATTCTTTTGTGCGCTGGATGTGTATGATGTAAGATGGATATTTTCAATTTTATCTGCGATTAATCGTTGTGCATTTGAAGTATGTTTACAAATTGATGATAGAATGATACCTGTAAAATGGTTTCAGATATACGATGTGCGCTTGGAAATGCCTTTGGGATGTAATGTTGTTTTTTTTAAGTATTAGTAATTTTTCTTGGAATTTAATAAAGGGGGGGGGGGGTGAAGTGTCTGTTTTACCATGGTAAATCGCGTTGTCTAAAGTTTGTAAGAAAACACAGGTTTATAGCTTTGATAACTGTGTATAATGAATTCAATACGTCGGTATAGCTACCGTGGTTATATTTTGTTAATCCGTGTCACTTTGTTTTCGGGGATGCAGTTTGTTCTTATTTATTGTATTAACTAATTTTGTAGCTGAATACGAGTATCTTCTAGTTTGAATCAAACACATTTCATTCCAACTCACTTCTCTCCTGGTCTTATCTGATCCATAACATTAAACAAAAAAAAAATCTGTGCTCCTCGCCTGTGAATGAATGTAAAATACAGTCCTTAAAGTCTCATTTGAGTGGGTCTGTCTATCTCTTAGAAAAGTGGTTTTACTCCTTTCTATTTAGTATATTGTTGCTATATTATCTTTTTGTTGTTGTTGTAAACATGTTGTAGAAGTACTGTAGCAAATCACTTCTGTTCATTGACCCGTCAATCGCGGTGTCGTCCATTTTGGCAGATTTTCTATCCACATCGTTTTTACATCTACATTCGTTTTCCAGATATTTCGTGATTCCAGAAACACTTAATAGCCTATACCTTAGTTTTTTTTTGGGGGGGGACACCTGGAAGGAAGAAGAAACGGGTTTTAGGAGCTTACCCCCCCCGAGGCACATAGCTGCTCACTGGCTCCCACAGGAGTACAATGGTATCCTTCAGTAAAATACAATAAAATAAACCTGACTGCACACAAGCAGTTCAGGTCACTTTGCAATTAAACATTCCCTTGAAAAGCACCACCTCAAGATACTAAAACACAGAACAGTTCTAAGACGCACAAAAATGTGTAACTTTGTGTCACTCGTTCTTGACCAGAGACAAATGCAAAGTAACACGTGCCCTCTGAAGTCTTCTGAAATAATTTATTTTCCAATAAATTAACAAGTGAAATCATTCCAGTTTAATATAAAGTAGACATCAAACAATTGAAAAGGATACCACACTGTTTTTAAATAACTTGAGAAATAAGGAGAGACCATCCTGGAACATCCAGACTGTACTAGGTTAGGGAGGAATGGGCCAGCCAGCGAAGTGAAAGACATTTCCCAGGCATGTTCAGGCAGGGTTCCACCATGCAGTTCTAATACAAACCCGTTCACCATAAAATGAAAACAACAGCGACAATAATGACAACCAGCTGGAATGTGTGGACATATACTGGGCACTGAAGCAAGAAGCAGACCTCAGAGATAGGATAGGACCATAGTGTGAGCACAAGAAGGAGCTTATGCTGTAGTTGTGTAAGAAGACTCCTCTGCGGGCACGCCAAAAAGCCAAGAGCGATTCTTCCAGGCTGCCAAAATAATTCTATCTACTTGAATCGGTCAGGTTTAACTACACACTGTACTCCGCTACCACACTCACACAACGGTCGAGTCGAGCGATGACACGTTATTGTCCCCATCATGATAAAAATTTCCTAGGTTATAATCAGAATTGTAAATTATTCCCAGATCTCATTAACAGCCAAACAGCAAAACTGTACAGTTTGAGAGAACGAAAGCTTTTCTGAAAAGGTAAATAAAACTTTCTTACAGCTGCTTTCAAAGTTTCCCTAAATCAATTATTTCTCAGTACAAAGCTTACAACTGTATGTACAAAAACAAGTTCAGCACAACCAAATTGGAGCAAATGCTGTTCATAGTCTGCACGTTTTTAGGAACTTTCATCGTAAATGTCAAAGGATTTCATTTTAACTAGACAACAGAAAGTCATACAAAAGCATCAGAAACAATGAGAGGACAGAGGGATTGTCTTGCAGCTTCTAAAATGTAAAAAAAATGGTTTTTTTTGGAAGCAAGATGCCAATGGTGGTGCTAAATCCATTTCTTTTGGTGCATGTTAGTCCTCAGTCCTGACACATCCCATATTTGAGTTTAACTGAAACCTCGGCAACGCTCCCCTTCTCAACCAACTGAATTGTACATGCAGCACTCGGGTTTTTATATTGTATGTCCATTTGTTTTCTGAAGTTGTTTCTTCCTCTGATTTTACTGAAATCTACATGTGTGCGCACATTACTTATGCATGTGATACGCAAACATACATTTTTAACCCTTATGATATTAAAGGTGATTTTTAGGGAATAAATAATACACATACAGGAAATGCCAAAAGCATTATCATAATCCTAGACAAAAAAGCCTCACATCCATCCATCTTTAGTGCTGCACAGGATTAGAGAAGTATACCAGATACATGTACATAATTTTATGTTATGCACTTCATTTCACCAAATGGCCTTTGTTGTCTGAACATATTTTAGTTTTCCATTCAATGACAAAAATAATTAAAGTAACAAAATTAGCCTTCCAGTGTTGTAAACTTCCAGACAGTTTGAAAGTACAGTCTTTTAGAAAAAAAAAAAAAAACATTAAAAAAAACTAAACGAGTCACACCACTGCCCCCTTGTGTGCAACAACTCGAACAGCGGTTTGTCGCGTTCATTTCATGTCTGTTCCTGTCACCCTTAGCCGCCTCCTTTGGCCTTCACCTCACAAGTGCGGCAGGGCCTGCCTAATAAATCATAGGTTTTAACAATCATATTGTCCTTGCAAAAAGATCCCTTGACCTATTATTCTCTACTGCAAGTGTTCACTGAGACATGGGCAAAGCCCTATGTATAAAAAACAGAGAAACTGCACAGGCCTTAAATAAAGTAAGGCTGCTTACATGTGATGGTGGAGGAAACAATAAGACAAAGAGCTGTAAAATCAGAAGAATTCTCATCTGTGCATCCAAAGCAATGCAGAAAATTCTTTATGGTACAGTTGTGGAAGGGCTTCTGTTGTTTAAAGTTTATGGCAGAAGAGGAGGAATCGTGCAAATTAAAAGTGCCTGTTTCTCCTGCCCAACGACTGTAGTGCAATTGAACAAGTCTTTTCACATTATCCTTTTTTTAATGGTGCCAAGTGCAATCTTCCAGTAGTAGAGAAAACTCTGAAATTGCTGAGAGATGACATGTCATCTAGGCTCTTTGAAACCAATATTATCCTTTCAATGCTTCTGTCCTACAGCAAGGGCCACATGCAAGGAACTTGGTCTGGAGGCTGTCATATGTGGCAAGGCTCAGAGGGCTAAAGCATGTGGCACGTGTAAGCACAGGGGCCAGGGTGTCACAAAGCATATTCCGGCACAGAATCCCTCCCTCCAGACTACCCTTCCTCTCCTTGGGGCTCCAAGAGCAGAGCATAATGTCTAATATGGCCAGCAGATCCTAAGCACCCTCTGCTACCTTGCCCATACAGTGCTGCTGCTGCTTCAGTTCTCAGAGGTGCTGGCCTCTCCATTGGCGCTTGCTTTGCCCTTGGACTTAGAGCGGAAGGAGAAGCGCTTGATGAGGCGGCGAGAGAAGCTGCCGGACTTTTTGCGTACCACAGAGCCGTTGCCCAAGTTGGACACGTCTTCATGGGACTGGCTTTGGCTGGGGTCCTTCTGCCGGTGCCGTTTGCGGAAGAGAAGCTTGGTTCCGCTGCGAAGGAAGCCCACTATAAGGTAGGGAGAGTGAGAGAGAGGGAGAATGTGAGACTATTTTCATCACCTTGTGCATTTTTTTGATACTGTGGCTACAGGCTGGCAATTAAAGGAGAAAATGACATCTGTCACCCTTATGGTCCTTGAGGCTGCGGGTCTCCAGTGCCCCTGTCGACCCAGTCTCAGACTCCACATCATCTACAGACGGTCGTTCCGAGACATCAGAGGGTGTCGTCTCATCGGCATCCTGCTGCGTTTGCCCATGGGTGCCGGTTGCATGGTGGTTAGCAGGCCCTGGGGAGTGATCTCCTTGTAGGGCAGCATCCATGGCTGCAGCGTAGCCCATAGAGATGGCTGATTCATCCTCTGCAATGGGAACCTGCTGGCCAGCAGCATGGGGACAAACCATTCAACTAAAGGGCCAAGACTAAAAGACTAAAAAGTCAAACACATAACCTCATATCTGCTTCCCACTGAGACTTTTCCCATACACGTACATATATGTGAGCAGAGTATGATAGCACTGTGATGTAACATAGCAAAAAAAACAGCAAGCACAGTAGCCTGACGTTCAGCCTAATGTACTGTGACTAAGCCATGTTCTTTATTTTCTCACTGTCAGTTTTTCTGGTTCACCTTGTATGAGCTACTGTAACTTTAAAAGAATCAGGAACCTATTGTAAAAAATGATGTTTTCCTCCTGTGATCTATAACCTTGAAAATAACAATACTGTCTTCTAGCTACAGTCAAGGTACTGGAGGGCCGCTATAAAGAAGTGAGCTAATGGGAGTAAATTTATGGCAGATGAACCATAACATAATGGTGACCGTGACCTTTGAAACACCAGAAATGATGAGCGTGCTCCTCTTGGTGGGTGTCTTCTTCACTGACTTGCTGGCTGATTCTGTCAGCTGCCTGATGGCAGTCTCAGCCACAGGGTCTAGCCCATTGGAGAGGTGGCTGTCTGCTGCAAGCACATAAGTGCAAAGATATTTTTCAATCATCGGAGACAGGATTTTTTGGGTACGAAAGTCCACCCATAACAACAAGAATGCAGTTTGTCTGGACTTACTGCTGAGTGTTGGGCTGATGTTGGACTGGTAACCATCTGGGAAGACGGTAGGCTTCTTCTCTGTCACTTCCACCTTTGACGGAGAGCGAGAGGGGGACTCTCCTGAGGAAAGACAGAAAGAACGGCTCTTTCCTTGTCCAGCTTATCCCATGTCACCCGGCAGCCTGCCTAACCTTCCCGTTCAGATCCCTACCTAGGTGGCGGTCTAACTTGGGTCGTGACTGAATTGTAGTCACTGTGGTGACAATGGTTCCATCAGGCATGACAGTGCGGTCCATCTCCACTTTCTTAGTGGGGGTCAGGGAGGAACGCAGTGGTGTGGGGGCTGAACTGCCGCGGGGGTCACCCGGCTCCAAGAAAAGACTCTAAAGAGGAAAAGAACCAATTCCAGTATTTTCAGCAATGGGATACTTTGCACTGTTTCTATTTAGTAAAATAAATTAAGACAAGGACTAATTAACATTTTCTGCCTGACATTACTGTAATAGCAGTACAAACAGTAAAAGTAAGAATGTTTATGACAAAAAACTGAAACATACACAAAGACCGGTGGTCTGTGAAGTCGGAGCATCTTACCAGATGGCAAACAAGAGTCTATCGGTATAATTTTTCCCCCTTCAATAAACTCATCAAAATTTAGTATTGTTTAAACTATCACAGTTATACACGGGCTAATCATGAAATACTATGAATTTTTCCAGTTCTGAGAAGTATAATTCTTGGTATTTTTTGATCAACCCTCATACTCATTGGGATTTAATTAGAGTTATGGATAGGAATGATTTGTCAGAGTGTGACATCTATCCATGCATCCATCTCTGTTGACCACTGAATCCTGGTCTGGGTCACAGTGGTCCAAAGCCTATCCTGGAATCACTGGATTCTAGGCTATGAAACTACACCCTGGCTGGGATGCTAGTCCATTGCAGGGTAGCCCCACACACACACACACATGCACACACACACACACGCACGCACACACGCACACACACACACACACACACACACACACACACACACACACAACTATGGGCAATTTAGAGTGACCAATTAACCTGAAACACATTTCTTTGGACTATGGGGGAAGCCGGGGCACCTGGAGGAATACCACACAAGCAGAGCAGGCCAACTTCACAAAGACTGAGCCAGATTCAAACCCATAGCCAAACACCCAAGGTGTCACGAAACAGCAGCACTACTCCCTGAGCCAGTGTGTTGTCGCAACGTGACATCATGTGTTTGGGAAGTAAAGTATACACAACATAAGTCACAAATGTTTTTTCAGTCCTTTGGTTATCACCCACCTCAAATGTGACAGTGGCAGTAGATGACAGCCCATGCCCTGGACTGATACTCAGCACTTGTCGACCAGTTGGGCTCTTCTGCAGAGGGTCCAGCAGTAAGGACGCTTGTCCAGGCAGGAGCTCTGCCAATGGAAAAAGTAGCTGTTGGGGAGCTCGGAAGGGGAACAAGCCAGACTGTGGCAGGGCCTGCATCTACTTTAAAATGTGGCAGGACAACCATTCCAAATTGAACAATGTAACCATGCCTATTTCCTTATAATAATATTCTTCCAGACTATGTTTGAATATTGGCGATAATTTATTTTAGCCTTACATGCAAAATACACACAAAATAGACACACAATTGTGTGTACATGACACAAGCACAGTGCCTGACAGGTTGTTATATACAGTGCCTTACGTTCGCCTTTGCTGTTGCGTTCCACAAGCCTGACTCTCAGCTCCTTTGTGTCAAGGCCCAGATCTCTGAGAAACACAAAGTGCTTGTGGTTAGAACTGGACAACTGAACACATTCAATCTAGAGGTGGGGACAGACAATGAACGTTGATCTGCAGGCTTCTTACAGTGTGATGTTCTCACTCCAGTCCAGCTCTTTCTGAGGACTGCAGGGGTGAGGCAGGAAGCGGGTCCTCTTTTCTTGGGCTGGGGGGTGCAGGTTGAAAGAACAACACAGCTCTACCCAGCGGGCCTGACTCTCTGGAGGCACAAAGCAGTGGCAGTCAACATATGGCTATGCCCCGCTATGCTCCTGCCACCCCTGCTATCCTGAATCCCCACTGGAAACACACCTCCTTGGACATTGCTGACCCTGAGCTGGCGTATGAGGAGCCTTCGTACTGGGCTCCCTCTCGATGGAGAATTCAGCCCCAGGATCAGCTTCTCTCCAGAAGACTGAAGGGAAAAAGATGGAAATGGAATCATACAGCACTGATACAGCCAGTGGAGGACAGTTCATCCCCCACAACAAATGCTGACTGAGAAGTAAGGACTAGAACAGTGTATCCTGAATTCACTCACTGTTAGTTTAAAGTTTGCTACCTAATCTTGTGACCCAAGCAATATTTGTGACATGCCCTACTATACATCACTGTATGTATAATATATGTAAAATATACATTGTATTTTCACTAATATGTCAGTTATGGTGAATTCCTTGCCCTACGAGGAAAACAGAGCCTTGGGTAAATGTTTGTACACACTGAAGGCCTGGGGCTGAAATGTATTGGTGTTTAAATTTCACTCTGTAATAAATATGCTCACAACTGTGAGTGCTGGCCCATGTATACATTAGCCCAGTAAAAATACCTACATTTATAAATGGCAATAATTGTAAATAACATTGTACAAACCTACCATTGCAAGTTGCTTTAGAGAAAACAGTAAGCTAACTGAATAACAATAATAGTAACAAAGATAATATATGTGTTATATTTGAGAAATTGGAAAAGACACAAAAATACTGGGTTTTCCTGTCACTCACAGCAGGGCTGGACACGCAGGCTTTCAGGTTGATGATCATTGTGGGCTGGGTGTTGAACAGAGCGTCCTCCACCAGGTCTCGGATAACACTCACATCAGGCTTTTCGTCGTTGCCCTGAACCAAATATATGACAGCACAGGAGAAGTTCTCAGAGGTGGTTCAGTGAGCAGAGACCAGTAATACTGTTGGCTAACCCCTGGCCCAGCCAAACTATACGTCTAGCTCTGCGGCCAACTCTGAATCTCCACGTGTGATCGTGTGCCCAGTTCAGTGGCCTGACCTCTCTCTGGACCTTGCGGGGGAACACAATCAGTGAAAAAATGGGTTGCTGGGAGAAGTTCCAGGACACCAAAAGACCCTCGTCCTCTACCTCCTCCAGACACACCTTGAGCTGTAAAAGTCAGAGAATGTAAAGGCATTTTTTTCCCCCCATTAGATTTATCATCTCAAAACTGAATCCAAAAGTAGGCTTAAGCTTTAGCTGATTCCCTCTTGTTTGAATGAGTGTCAAACAGATGCAAACTCTCAAATGCAAATGCCATCCGTTTGTGTTACCTGGACTTGCATCGGTGCTAAAGTGATTTGGTACGTATCCATAGAAACGGCCGCTGGTGACTGCTGGGTGACAGTAACTGGAAATGTTACTGTGTCAATTGAACAATGGCACTGCAAAACCTAAGGGAAAGCAGGAGAGGTTTACAAGAGATATGCATTGTACACCTTTACTGTACTATAAAACTCAAAGCGCTTGTTTTGAACAGAAAGGAAACATTTTATTACTTTATATAATAAGATTTTAATGAGACGACCCTGGGAACCCTATTGGTTGCGCTCACCATGCTATGTGCTGACTGGTCAACGCAGGTCACCTGAGTGATAGAGGCTGAGCTTGTGAAGGGTACACTGTCATCAAAGGTAATCTGGATTGAGATCTGCAGAGAAGACAAAAACCTCTCAGTGAGGATCAGCCCTCGAGATATGCTAAAAGATCGGCCTTATTTGCTGGTTATGTAAAGAGTTCTGTCATTAAATACTGAACACGACGCATAAGTCAACCTTCAAACGCAGAAAATACAGCTTTATTTTCTTCCCTATTTGGACCGCCATACGGCCTCCAAATAACAGTGTGGCAGAAGAACTGGCTGTTATGTGTTCTTAACAGCAAGGGGTGAGGACAGAGCTGTACTGGTCTGGTTGAGGTCATGATGAGCCAATGAAAGAGCAACTCCATTTCCAGCCCTAACTAGCTCAGTGTTGGAGCTCCAGGCTGTGCCAATCTCGCCGCCACAGCATATGGTTCCCCATCGCCTTTACTCTGCTGTCCTGAAATAAAACCGTGTAGATCAGTTAGTTGACATGAGGAATATAGATAGATCACTCACGAAGGTGGCTGTGCTGTCCCACTGTGGGACTGAACCCACTGAGATAAATGTCTGAGCTCGTTCGTCTTTAGTAAAGCTCCGCTAAAACATGTTGAGAAGCACTCACTCGCGAATAATCTTTCTCATCTTGCCAAATAAGCTCTGCATCTGACTGCTCAGAAAACTGCACGTCGAATAATACTGCAGGAGTTTCCATTATAAAACCCTGCATAATCTGCAAATTACTTCACATTTTATTTTTACCTTGTTCGAGTACAGCTCAGTGCCTACACCACTTCATTATTCCTTTTTCGGGATTTTCAGACGTTTAAAAAAAAAACAACCCTTGTGAATCTGACACTGTTCATGTACTGCGGTAAAGCTGATTCCAAGGAATATCCTAATCTTAGCAGAACTGATTTTTTCAAACAATCAATATTCTATTCAAATTTCAATGTCAGTGTGATTTTAATCCTATGTAAAATAAGCCCTCTGCAGTCCACTTATAAATCCTGAAGGAAATTCATTGGTCCTAATCAATACTAAACATTTGTTCATTGACAGACACTACCCCAACAACTATATTTTATACTGTCAAATAAAAGACCCTATGCTATTCCTTCCTAAGAGGGTTTGCTACAATAAACCATTAGTGTTCAGTTTGTTTTCCTAGGATAGACTGTCCTTGTACATCAGTCCTAAAGCCATGTCCTTCCAAACCGTGGTGCAACGGGGCTTTTTCCAAAAGGATGCTGGTGATGTCACTTTGTGTTTGTCAGAGATCCAGGCCCCCACTCCCCACCCCACCTCCATGCCTGTTCCAGTGCTGAACAAACTCAAACAGGCAGGGAGACCATCCAGAAATATCCCTCTGCTTTCGGCAAACTTGGTTTGGCAAGCACACGCCCCCCTCAAACAAACACCCAACCATTGTCCCGTGGGTCAGTGTGAGTGCTCAGATGTGATGCCTCTTACACAAAAGCTGCTCTGGAAAGAGCTGCACTTCTCACCCGCCTGGAGGATGCTTTGCAGAAAGCACACACAAGCACAATAACACAGACAGGGACACGCAACCAAGCGAGAACCTCCTGCTGGGCCTTAACTATTTGATCAGTGGTTTCTGAGCAGTGTGGCTTTAGAAACGACGAGAAGTCTCAACAGACCCGGGGCTATCAGGTGGAACCATAACATGCTTTTAAGCCTGCAGACATACGACATTTTCTCCCACGGCAAGTGTACACTATTGCAGATAAAAATGTTTTGCAGGCTGCTTCCCTACAAATTTTACCCCATTTTGGGCCAGTGTTCAATGTTGTTCAATATGAGTAAGGGCAAAAAGTCAGAGTGAGATCATTTCAACATCCAACAAAGCTGTTCCTTCACGGATACCCTTATTAACACACACGATCACACAGAGAGAAGACTAAGCCCACTGTGCTGTATGCAGCAAACACATAGCTGTTTAAGATAACACCACTGGAAGTTTAAAATTAGCAGTAAAATATTACTAAAAAGGACAGAGACAAGAATAATTGCTACAACAAAGCAACTGCAAAGAAAGCTGTGAATAAGTAATGAGTTATTGCTTCGCAGTGTTTCAAACAACCCTCAAATGAAGTACGACTAAAATCTGCAGGATCCTTATGAATTACTGTCTCTTCAGTTCAAATGGGGCTGCAAAACAATGACAACTGACAACCAGTTAAATGACGTCAATGAATGTGACCTACAGAAATAGCCTCCTGCATGTCTAATGCATCTGAATAAAAAAAAAAAATTTTTTTAAAAATCACTTTTCATATATAAAGTCTGCTTTGATTAAACCGATTCACAATTTCCACATGTAAATTAGCAACACGGCTGACTTTTGGCTGTCTCCTGTGAGTAGTAAGTACGCATGACACCAAAGAAATTAATTTTCTGTTAAAAAATATGACGAAACCTACTATCCACAGGAGGGGGATTAGGATTTAATATTTGGTCTTCAAATCAAAGCAGTATTTATCCCATTTGTACATTTCAACAAGAATATTTTAATATGTTAAGGCAGATGAACAAGGTGAAAATAAAATCATCCCTCATGGGCTTCAACAGGCCAAAATTATATTTTGCAGAAAACAGGATATAAAGTGTAAACATGTACCAGAACCATTTACTTTCAGCAGAACATTTCTAGCTCTACTTGCTTCTCATAAATGTCAACGTGCAAATCCACCGAGTTTATTTGATACATAGGTACACTTACAAAGTACATTAAATCAAATAAAGTTCCAGCTTGTCATAAAACTCACATCCAGCCACCTATTTCTGTTTTTTAAAAAGAAAAATACTGTGGGCTGGCAGTTTGAATAAAATAAAGTGGAGCAGAATTCTGCTAAGATATAACTTGGCATATAATTAAGTGGGAGGATCTAGAACCAGCACCTGATGGGAAAGCTGCTTGTTTCCAAAGGTGACGTGACACGCAGCTCTATGCCAAATGCACATGTTGCTTTTTTTCCTTCGCTTCAAACCTACTATAGATCAGGTCAAGCACAGATACCAAATCTCTCCACCACTAGGGAAGACGGCATCACTGCACACTCTGCCAACATCTGCCAGTCCATTTGCATGTGCATTCAAATACACAAGAATGACAGTCCTGCCTTAGTCTTCCTACTGACCACACGATACAAACACAAGATGGTAAACTACAAAACTGTGAACCACAGTGACAAAATGCTGTGTGAGGAACCTAAAACAAGCATTTCACACTTTAAAACCTAAGTGTGTCTGAATTAAAGCAGTTCGGCAATGAAGATGGGCTAAATTTCTCAAGAGTGATGTGAAAGACTGATATGAAATTATAGTTGGGTTGCAACTATTGCTGCTAAACATGCTGCAGCCAGTTATTGCATTTAAGGGGCAATTACTTTTTCACGTGGTTGATATAGATGTCGTATAACTTTGGTCCTTAAATAAATAAAATAATTTATTATTTATTATTATAACTTACAAACTGTGTTATGTGTTTATTCCGGTTCCCTTTGTCCAACGATCTGAAACCATTCAGTGGGACAAACATGCAACAACAGGGGGAAGTCAAGAAGGGGGCAGATACTTTTTCACAGTGCTGCGTAAACACTTTTAAAGCAAATTTTATACATTTAGATACGATGTGAAATCAGTGATGCACATTAATAATTATCATTTTACAGATACCCATCCAGATAGCAATGCAATACAACACACACACACTGTAAGAGCAATTCAGACTTACCAATCCACATGAAACATATGTTATGGACCGTGAGAGTAAACTCACTCAAACCCAAGGAGAAAAGCAAAGACAGAGCTGGTTCTGAACCCACATCCAAATGCACAGTCTAGGAAGTGGAATGGCTTTTTTTGTGTATGTGCAGTCAGCATATATGTGCGTCCATCCGGAATGCTACAGCACACACAGCAACCAGCAAATATGGTGGGGAGTAGTTGTCATTTCTATAGATCTGTGTACTGCATCACAGCTTTAAGTGTTTTATAATCACGCTAGTGTAAGTGCAACCATATGTGTATGAGGACAGGGCTTTGGGTTATGATGCCTATGTGTGTAAATGTGTGTACAGAGGGCGTCCTTCTGTTGACATCGCCACATGTAACACAGCCGTGCTGCTACTCTATGAATAATCCTAGGATTACGTTGATGAAAAGCCTCTTAGGGACCCACAAATCAGAGCCCGGCATGAGAGAACACACAGCTGCAGTGCTGAACGTCATTCCGGCATGCTCTCCACCACCCTCCTCCGCATGCATGGACACCACCACAGCTTCCAACCGTATTGACAACACCAAGGATAATAACAGCAATTAAAGGCTTCGACTCGATCGCTGCTGCCACTAAATGGCAAAAGAGAGTTCAGAAGCATTTATTCTTTTCCGCCAGAGCACATCGTAAACATAGACTGGAAAGTTTGCAAAGTCCATGCTGGGTTCAGCATGTGCCTTTTACCACACGTGTTGTGAACAGATGAGATCAGACACATATTTCAGTATAATCTGATTAAAGTGAGATGATGGTATTTTGGCTATTTTTATGTCTTAGATGAAATGCAGTAATTCCTTTCGTTCCCCTGCGCAGTCGCAACAGCATCCTGTGATCAAACGTGCACAGGTGCAGCTATGGTCTCCTGTCCATTTGCCTGAACAGACGGCACTTCCACTGGGTGTCACAAGTGACAACAGGGTAACAGAATGTGGTGTCACTGACCTCTTCACACATCTGGTGATACTTCCTTTCCCTAAGGAGAGCTATAAATAAGAATATCTGCAGGAGGGGTCAGTGGACACACAGCCTAAACCAACTCTTACAGTCCTCTCCCTTGTTGGAGGATACTTTTATTCTTTACTGGTAAACAGAGGATCCCTTTCAATTTGTTCCATGTTTGGCTTCATACGTGCACGTGTTATATTTTACCTTCCGTGCTGGGTCCGTTCAAAGGCGGTCAAAAAGAACCACGGGGGACAGGAGGACAATGTTTAATTCATGTAGAGTGACACGCAGAGTGAACTTTGTGGCAGTACTGACAGGCAGAGAGGAAGACGGGTCGAGAGACATCCACCAGCAAAGTAGTAACATTCCATGACTCCCTATTCACTTTTATATCACCACAAAGGAAATATGTTATGAAGCAACAAAATCAACATAAATAAATACATGGATAAGAACTTTACTGATCCCGAAGGAAACAGTCTAAGGTTACAGCAGCATACAAAACAACAAAGTGACAAAAGACACAGTCAAACATGACACCCAGAGAAGTACAAGACAGACACTGATCAGACAAATAAAAAGCACTACTGACAGCTCAGCTGGACCAAATCCACTGTCTGAAATGGTCGCTGGAGAGACTGTTCCACTTTTTCAAAGTGTCTGGGCGACTGCAACGTGGATAGCATCAAAAATCGTCTTTGCATCACCGCACAAAATGGCATGCAAAAATACACTGAGCACACAATATGGACACATAACGTTTGCAGTCAGTTCAATGTCTGGGCTGTAGTTTCCACCCCCCACCATGATATGTCTGCAATTACACCACCTGCCGTTCATGTTTAATGGGTAAATGCATGTGTAGCTCTATCTTGTAAAGGATTTAGTTTCATTAGAGTGGATAATGTTGGCAATTTCACTAATTCAAACAAAATGGTAAATGCAAGTCTGCAAACAAGACCTCAATGTATTACTAACACTTCCAACTAGCAGAAGTGGACAATTGTGTTGCCAAGGTGTCTGTTTTCATTAAGTGACACCAATCCATGTTGCAAAGAAAAACTAGGGTAGAACAGGTAGATCGGCTTTCAGTTCACAGACAGCATTCCAGGGCAGGTTTTTCAAGTCAGACATATCTAAAAAAGGACCCTGGATTGTCATGTAAAGGTTATCAAACAGAACAGATTGTTTAGAGCCTTAGGATTACAGACACTGAAACATAGCTAAGTGTGAAAGGTGCCAACAGCGTGTGAAGCCATGTGATGCCATGTCCTAAACATGATAGTCCACACATGCTGAACAGTCATTTTTGTAAAAATAACACCTGTCATCAGATGACTTGTGACAGGTGGCTTTCAACCACCAGTAAAAAGAAAATGGCTTTTGCTAATGATGCCTTTGCTCTAAATGCATACGCCATGTATGCACTTACATTAAAGTAGACAACTTGCTCACTACCCTGACAACCTGAAACAGACCTCTCTGGATAGCTGAATCAAAACAAAACTGCTGTGGGAGTGAAACAAACAGAAAAACTTTCCAAGGCTTTTAAATTAGTACTTTTGCCATAAGTTTCACCCACTGCATTCATAATGTATTTTCGTGACGTTCGTGGAGAGCACCAGACTGTTCTGGCAACGTTTAGAGACCAAACAAAGCACTACCGATGTTATTCAATCAGTGTTCCTTTTCACCTTAATGGGACGTGTCATCTTACTGATGTGAAGCACTGACCATTGTGGGTCAAACAGGGAAATTAAGATTCAGAGAGACATGCCACCAGGCCCACAACTCCCAGCATGCCTTTGCTGCACTTTTGAACAGTGCAGAATATGGGCAGCAGGGAGCCTGGAGAACAACCAACTCAGTTTCTGAGCAGTTCCACTTTAAGCATCACGAGGAGACCTGCCTTTGAGAACTGTACTCAGGTTAATCTGGTTCAGTGAAAACATACATAGGAATATATGGCTGTAAGTGTAAATAAGTTTTATGATTTCTGCAAGCAACTTCTAAAAAACTCAGTGAAAATAACAGCTACAATAGTGCCTTGGAGTGATGGTGGTCACAGTGCCTGAGCAGCATATTCAGCCTTACGTTTGAACTTGGTTCGGGGTGCGTGGGGTCTACATATTCTCCCTGTGTTCTTGATTCAAAGACAAGCACAAAAATGGGCAAGGATAAACCCTTTCCATACACTCACTCACCATTGAAACAATGAGTGGTCGCTATGCATCAAGTTAAAATCGACAGCACTTATTCTACCTAGCCTAATAACACATGGACAACCATGAAAGTGGTCTTTAGGAATCACTGAAAAGGGGCTTGTTGTGTTGTGGCTTGTTGGATAGGTTATATGCTGTGATTTTATTTACCAGGGGACTCCAGTGAACTGAGAGTCCAGGCCTTGACACTGCCCTCATTCAGCCCAGGGACCTTTTTGAAATCTTGTGAGATGGGGTGTAAAATGAGCTATCCTTTCATTTAACACTCCTCCCATGGGTTATCCTCCATATTGCTTTAATAAGTACAGATCGAACACGGGAATTCGACATCGTGGTACTTCTTGAGAGTGCTCCGTCGGGAGAAATCAGACAAGGGGGTAAGGAGTTAGAGATGCACTAGTGAGGCAGTGCAAATAGTGTCAGTGAATGAGACCAAGTACATTTTACCAGGGAGTTATACAAAATTCTAAACCTTAGGGTCAAAAAGTGTACACTGACAGAGCACAGTAAATAGCAGCAACTCTGCAAACACTCCTTGTCAAGCCTCAGTGTCACAAATGTTAATGCTTTCTTTCCAACATTTCAGTTGGTTCAAACAGTTTCATCTACCTGTCTCTGTTTCCATCATATAATGTATTTTATCAATAAATGCATTAAGTACAACATACTGATTATAGTTTTTTTAAATTGGAGGAGAGAATCTGTAAAGCAAATACCTTTCATAATAGTAGGCAAGGAAAACTACAGACTTGCATGTTAGTGTTATGAAGACCACCAGTCACATGCAACTTCTGCTGGTTTGGTAGCAGCGTCTGATCAAGTACACAAGAACCTGCTCTAGCTAGTTTCACTGTTGAGTACCTTGGCTTGAATTCCTGAACCCACACAACCCCACGCATGCATATACACATGGTCAACATGCAAACCTGCATAAGCAGGCAAGAATGGACAATACATTGCTCACTTGAAACGCTTGAGAGTTTTTTGCATACTGACATAACCAATTCAACATAAATGCAAACCAACAAAACTCAAAAGGATTATTGCGTGCAGTGTGTTTCTATTAACTCACTTCATATAAACCTTCATTCTATGTTGTAACTCTCTGGCACTTAGAAAGTAACTTCTGTTTTAAAAGAATTCAGACTAAAATTGTTAGAAACCCAATGTGAAATAATACATACACTCTTCAGAGAGGATTTAATTGTCTTTCTTTTAAAAACATTTTGGGGAAACTGTGCAGATTTATCGCTTATCATTCTGCACATATTTTTTAGATTAATGTAGCAAAATGTCAGGGTAACAGTGTTAATATGTCCACTTCAGAGAGCAGCCCCAAATACAGTGATACTCACCCCATTTCTGCATGCCTGCTCATTAAGCGCCCGAACCCAAGCCCGCTGCCAGCTCTCCCGGAACGACTTGAAGGAGAACAATGACGACAGCAGTCCCTTCTCCGCCGACTCCGAGTCGCCTTCGGCCCCATCCCGTCCCAACCTCAGCCTGAGCAGTGATCCCCAGATGCCTCCAGCCCAGATCTGTTGCGACAGGTTGTCCTGCAGCGAAGACGACCTCTGGCTGGAGTCCTGACCACCAGAACCGCGGCTCTGTCTCCGAACACGCAGAACAGACCGTGAATACTGGACCAGCCAGACCAGTACGATGAGCAGGGAGGCAAGGAAGAGAAGCACCAGGAGCACCCAACTAATGTCGTGTAGAAGCATTATTGCCATCAGCCTTCATTCAGAAATGTTTCCAATGGTTTCAGCAGCGCTGTAGAAAAAAAAATTCAAACGTTAAAACACAGAAAATCACGTATGACACACTTTCATCCCTGCTACCGTTTTACTATTTTTGTTTCAATTTTATTCCGCCGACACATTTTTCAAAGGTAGTTACAATGCTCAATAATCAACTTTGGAAGGATATACCTGTTTATACAGCAGAGTATTTTAACGTATTAACTGAGGGTAAGTACCTTCACCAAGGGAACTACAGCAGGGACTCGAACAAATATAGTTCAAATTACAAGGCGACAGCCGTAACCAGGACACCAAAATTCACTGCCTCAGCAATATATTTCTGGTCTATAGTGACAGCTGCACATCCTCCGATGCTCTGTGTGTTGTACTGTTGTGCCCCATCACTAAAACACGTGATTAAGGGTCACTTTAAAATATTATTTATTATCTAAAAAACTGAGCAGGCTGATGTTCAGAACATGCACGAAATAAGTATCTCTAACTATCCCACCATCTCCACCTGCCTTTACCTCCCTTATACGCCGTGTTAGCCTTTAGCTTTAGGACGATGTGTCCATGTTTACAGTGGTCGCCACAGTCACACTGCTCACAATGTGGCACAATTAAGTACTTTAGCTGAATTTTAGACGTTTTTAAGGATGTGCCGATTCTGTCGGTGATGCTTCACGGACATAAACAAACACACGCATACAGGCGCGCGCGCGCATCTTTGAATAAACACGGTGGACAGGTGACACCGTGGTATGGACGAAGGGAACGTTACCGGTTCTCTCCCGGCGTGTTCTGCGGCACCACGAAGCGCTCCGGCCCGCCGCGCTAACAGAGGGGCGCTCCGCGGTGACACATCGCTGGCGAACAGCGCTCTGCACCCGCCGTGTCGGTGATCAGGGGACGTTCCTCTTCTTCTTCTCGCTCCTCATTGTCGGCTGTTTCCGACCGTTAGGGCCTCATATAAAGCACCGAAAGAGCGGTTTTCTGTCTTAAATCCGGCTCAGGTGGTGCTGGGAAAACCCTCGAATTACCGACGGTCGCCCCTGTCAACAGCGGCCCCGGAATAGCGACTGAACTCCTCCTTCTAGCACCGACAGCGCCATAGTGGGAAATGCGCAGGAGCGAGCGAGAGAGCGAGCTGTCAGAACGGGGGCGCGTGCACTGCGAGGCGCGCGCGTGCCACGGCGCAGTTAAAGGGACAGAGCGGCATTTCCTATCAGCACTCCTGCTGTGCAGGAACTTCAACGAGCGATTAGGGTCCGAGGTGCAAAAAGATAGATGTTTCCGGCGAGTGACATGTCATTTCGACATTTGTGTTTAAGTTCATTCAATACGATTCATATTTTTTGGTCCCCCGCAAAAAACCTGACATGTTCTTATGGACCTGTATTGTAAGGATTTAATACACTTCCACATTATCTGGACGAGTTAACTCACTTTCCCCGTTTTAGTAATTTGCTTGTAATAACTAAAGTATTAGTGCTGAAGACTAAAGACACTACGCTCCAAGCGGTTTATTACACGTCACTGATCACGCAAATACATAAAAATACATATGAGACCGGATCGCTTACAAACATACGGCGCTAACTGACTGCCTTTGAGTTATAATGTCATAGTTCATAATCCCTTACGACTATGCTTTCTGAAAGTGAACAGATGTGTTTAGAAAGACTTACTCGTGATTATAATTTAGTTTGAAATGGGGTCTTTATCGCAGTCTTATATATTCTAAATCACAACCCGAGGACGTAAAATATCCTATATAGTCTGTTTAAGAAAACGTATTAAGCGAATAGATGTATAAAACAATGATTACTTTCAACCATTATTATTATTATATACATACTTAATCATATTATGAAACGTGATCATTCTTCTGATATCTATTAGTTTTAATACTGTTTCTAGGAACCAATTATAAAGATGCGATAAAAACAGGACAATGCAGCAGACGTACCAGGACACGAAATCCCGCCTAGTGGCCTTTTATTATTGGCTAACGTGCTTGTGACTTAAGCTGACATTGGTTTTCATTGGCTATAATGTGGAGGCTTATTGGTAATTGGCTGTTTCTCAGAGTGCGGGAGACATACTAGGACGTGTCGGAGTAAACGTTGCTTTTGCTGTCGTTCATGTCTCCTATTTATCTAGTAACGTACAGGTTTGTTGAGCAGTTTCTATGCAGGATAAACGCCCGTCGGCTTTACTTTAACTCAGGCCTGCTCGCACTGTTGAAAAACCAGCTAAACACTTCAAAGGGGAGTTTAGTCGAGAAGCCAGTTTCTCCGCCAACAAACTGTTGGTAGTGAAGCAGAGTAAACATTCAGTCATACAGCCTTTAAAGGTGAACGCGGACTGAACAACCAGCGAGCGGTTAACAAGTTAGCAATCGCCTCAGTCATCACAGGTAACCAGTTGAACAGAGACTTCCTGCCTGTCATGGACGAGCCTGGCTCGCTAGCTTAGCCATTTCTGTGGCAAAAGCTGCATTCTGCCTGCCGACCCAGCATGATTTGACGGCGCTCCGGACTCCATGGCTCCCAGCAAGCGGCCGCGGCGGGAGGACGCGACGTTGGAGCTGCTCTGCGAGTGGGGCTCCTGCGAGGTGTCCTTCAGCAGGATGCAGGACTTCTGCCAACATGTGGACGAGCACCTGAGGGCCCTGCAGCTAGACGAGGAGCCCGACTCTCTGGGTTAGCGGCGATCTGCTGACACCGCATACAGTTATTCTATTTTCTCCAGTTGTATCGTTTTTTTCCCTAGTTTTAGGCCTTTGTAGCGATGGATGAAACTTTGACAAAACTTACGAAAAACGATCGTGAACGAAGAACAGGGACAGAAATGAAATAATACTTCAAAATAGCGTATAAAATACAGAAGTTTAGATTAAGCATTTAGTTCTTGCCACGAATTCAATTTTTAAAAAAGTAGCAGAATAACAATGTCACTCATTTGTAATGTGTCTGCGCAAAGCATGCTGGGACAACTACTATGGCTTCCCATAGTTATTTCTCAGCCTGAATACCCAATAGGCCATGTGATTTCCCACGTAGTACTCGGTTACCTCTTGTTACATTTGTGTGTATGTGATTTATGTGCATTACTGGAATGGAGTTCAGTAGTTTGGCTGAAGTAGCTGTGATGGAGACAGCATTTCTTTATCACTTCCAGCAGAGGAGCAGAGCTGCCTTTGGCGGGAGTGTGGCTTCTGTGCAGTGGAGAACTCCCGGGAACTGCTGCGTCACGTATTCTTCCACTGCTACCACACCAAGCTGAAGCAGTGGGGCCAGGCAGTGTTGCAGAACCAGCCTGATCTTGGCTCCTGTGCGCTGGGCCCACAGAACCGCAATGTCATACCTGAAATCACCGACAACTTTGTCTGCCAGTGGGAGCATTGTGAGGTGGGCACTGAGTGTGGAAACCATGGCGATCAGATGCATCCCCATTTCTCCAAAACGTGATCTTTTATTCAGCTGCTATGATTTTAGTTATTTATTAATTTATTTCACACTTTCTTCAGAGTGACTTAGAACTGTTGTGTGTCTCTTGCTGATTTATTTCTGGTTATTTTGGGGAGGTGAGGGGTGGCATCACTGGTTTTTGTGAGGTTTTTTTAAAGCCAGAGGTGGAAAATCCTTAAGGTTTTTTTTTTTTTTTTTTTTTTTTTTTTTTTTTTTTTGGTTAAGCTATTTACAATGCCAGTATTTATCCATTTGTACAGTTGGGTGATATTTACTGGAACAATTCAGGGCCAGTACTTTGCTCCAGGGTATTACAGCAAGAGTTAAGATTAAAAAAATAGCCTATGAGTCTGAAGGCAGCAGCTCTAACCATTATGCTACCTATTGCCCAATACTATGTCAGTATACAGCAAAATCCCATCTAAAACTGACAGACAGACCTGTTGAGTTGATGTATCAATAGCTGTTGGCTATGTTAAGTTTTTTTCAAACGTGAGAAGGGAGAATTTTTCTGAAGCTGCTTGGGAATATCCTTGTACTCTTCCACAGACTGCTCTGGAGAACCCAGAATGGTTTTATCGACATGTGGAAATGCATGGCCTGTGCACGGAAATGAAGTCGAACGGCAAAGAAGAGAATGTGCTTCACTGCGGCTGGAAGGGTGAGTGAGGCAGCAGGAAGCTGTCGAAAAAGATAAGGTAAAAAGAAAAATGCCTCAGCCACCTTTACATTCCTTTCTCACTATGATTTATTAAATAAAAATGCGCACGGTGCATAATTTGCATTTCACATGTCCGCCCTCTTTGTTCCAGACTGTGAGGCGACTTTCAAGGGGCGGTTCAAACTGCGGGAGCACCTGCGCAGTCATACACAGGAGAAGGTTGTGGCCTGTCCCACCTGCGGTGGCATGTTTGCTAACAACACCAAGTTCTTTGACCACATCCGTCGTCAGACTGCCATTGAGGGTGAGAGGTGTTTTGGCAGAACTAGAATTTCTATTTGTGTTTTACTGTCAACTAAAAGTTGTGAACTATTTGTTGTCTTTGCTGGTGTCTCTTCTTTGCTTTGTTTCTGCGTATTTCAGGTCAAAGGTTTCAGTGTTCTCATTGCTCCAAGCGGTTTGCCACAGAGAGGCTACTGCGGGATCACATGAGGAATCATGGTCAGTGATTGTGTTTCCAGTCTTATGTTTTTGCTGTTGCCTCCAGTCATGAATGGCATCACTACAAGTCTTTAAATAAAATGCCTCAAGAATTAGAAACAGAAAACCCTTCAAATGTGCAGCAATTAGTTGAATCTGTCTGATAAACACCAGTGTTGAATAAAGGACTGTAGATTATGTGGATGGACCACTCACTTCTGCTCTCTTAGTCTGAAATGTTTGTACTTGTGAGCATGAGGCACATTAAAACACCTGACTGCACTTCTCACTGAACAGTAGTCTAAGCACACAGTGGGTGGTCACCACACACAGCAGTAGAATATCCTGAGCTCAGAGTTAAACACTGATATTAAAGCATTGGTGTGAACCAGTCAATAACCTAGAAGTGTGGTTGCCACAAAGTGAACTGGTTGCTTCTGGTCTGATCAGCCTTTCTTGTTTCCCATGGGCAGTGAACCATTACAAATGCCCCTTGTGTGACATGACCTGCCCATCACCTTCCTCCCTGCGGAACCACATCAAGTTCCGCCACAGCAATGAAAAGCCATACCGCTGTGAATACTGCGAGTACAGGTAGAGCTCACAGCCCTTTATTTCATGGTCTCATTTGTCTCCTGGTGTGCAGTAGCTCATGAAACATAACTTTTAACTTTGAATCTCACAACCTAGCTGTAAGAACCTGATTGACCTGCGCAAACACCTGGAAACCCACAGCAGTGAGCCCGCTTACCGCTGTGACTTCTCCGACTGTGACTACTCCACCCGCTCCCTCCACTCGATCAAGGCTCACTATAAGAAGGTTCACGAGGTATGGAATAAGAGGCACAGCGTGGAGGATTTAGGCCAAGGAACCTGTTCTCCCTTTTTAACGTTTCAGATCAGCAGCCACATTTTAGGTGGATTTATGAAGCAGGAGCAGAAAAGGGAAAGAAAAAAAAATGGTCCAGATAGATTTCTTTTTACTTACCTTGCTGGAATGATACCTTTGTCCAGGTATTGACTTGATTAATGTCAGCCTATCAGTTCGTATGTACAGATGTATATAAAAAGTATGCATGTATGCTACATTTAATTATAGGGGATTGTTGTGTTTTATGTTTGTTTTATAATATAGTATTATATTTTCATGCTGTACTTCTATTTTCACTTTCTAAATCAGAGCTGAAAAAGTGAAAGACAGCTATCGCAACACTCTATTTTGCACTTGTTAACCATTTTAAATAAAAGGCATCTTGAATAACAAAAAAATAATTTTGTAAACAAAATGTAATTACTGCTGGTCCCTTAAAACACGGAGACCCTAAAAATAGCAAATATGGTGCTGATGTTATCAGATAGACAGTAGTTAGACGTTTTGAATGAATGTTGGACTCAGACTAATATATGTGGTTAATTCGACAGCCGTAGTGAGTTGGCTTAAGTTGACCACCTGTAATTTCAAATTCTAGTTTCCTTCTACTTTGATAGTGTTTTTTTTTTTTTCTTTCATTAGGGCTTAGTGGCACTCAATTTTTTTTAATTCTATTCAGGGTGACTTCATCCCACGGTACAAATGTCATGTGTGTGAACAATGTTTCACCCGGGGAAACAACCTCACCTCCCACCTCCGCAAGAAGCACCAGTTCAAGTGGCCCTCAGGGCACCCGCGCTTCAGGTGAGCTCTTTTGCTCCTCAGCTGAATAAGCGCAATCCTTGTATGACAACTGACCACACTAGTTGCACTGGGTTGTCAATTTGAGGGTGATTATGCTTTCAGGTGGGAAAGAGCAGAGGAGCAGCAGACTGTGATGAGAAGTTTGACAACTGTGTGCAGTAAAGTGTTTGCTAGCTTGGTATGTCTTGCCTTTCAGGTACAAGGAGCACGAAGATGGATTTATGCGACTACAGCTGATCCGCTATGAAAGTGTGGAGCTGACAGAGCAGTTGATGAAGGAGAGGCAGGAGGCCCGGGAGAGGGACCAGGAAGGGGAGGACATCCAGCCAGAGGCCCTGAGGCCACGAGTAACTGAAGGTGGAGTGGAAGAGGGAGCTGGGGGGCTCAGGGGCATCCTGCTAGACAGCGTAGAGGCTGGTGGGAGTGAACAGGGGGCTGTCGCTCACATGGATAGCCGGCCTGACGAGCAGGGCAGCAGTGCCTACTACATGCTCAGCGATGGCCCCCAGGAGACCCCTGAGTCCAGGGAGGATAGCGTGATGCTGCAGTTGCAAAACACAGCCCAGCAGCTGGGCATGGAGGTGGTTTAGACCTTTGAACTCTGTTCTCTATGTTCTCCCACCGTCCTATGACTGTGCTGCCTAGTGGGAGGGGAGAAGTGAAACAGCACCAGAGCGCAAACAACCCCTGCTAGCAAGTATGACACTTTCAAAGGCCAAACAACTTCACCCAAAATTGGGTATAAGCCTTCTTTATTGCCTTTCTTTTATCAGATGGCCTACAAAGTGTGACAACTTTAGCAGCCGCCTGTAATAGTTTGTTTTTTAAATACCACACCTTGCAGGACAAACTAGCAGAGGATGGAGATCGAATTTTATGTCTAAAAAAATCTTGTGTGCAGGCTGCCCATTGTTTTACCTAATTGGTGATATTCACCATAAATCTGTTGGTATACTTTTTGTACAATTTGCCTTTTGTGTGAATGGAGTGCTATTTATTACTTATTTGTATTCCCTAGGAACTATAGAAACGTGTAACATTCCAAATTGTTGCATTTGTTTGTCATTACACACATAAGGTGCCGAGCCCTTTAAATTGTGGAACGTTCTTTGGTGTGTGTTTGTTTTTTTTTTTTTTTTTTTTTCCCCCTCCCCCCTCTTTTTAAAACTTTATTTTATTATTAATCCAGGAAAGACTGCTGTGTGTGGCTTAATAGCAGCTGGTTAACACAGGACTTTGAAGCTGGTTAAATTTATGGAAGAGCAGTTAAGTACAGGTGCCTTTGAACTGTTCGGACCGAAAGAAAGTTGCTCTGCAGTTCCGGCCTCCCATTTTTGGATGCAGCATTGAGGGTGGTGCAGCAGCCCTGTGCCACTAAGAGGTGCATGGACAGTGCTTTACTGGATAGGAAAGCTAGGAGTAAATTTCCCCATCAGAATTGTGGACCCGTGGTCCATGTATGAAATCAGAGCAATTTTCTCACCTTGGTTCAATCCTGAGGGACCTCTAACAGCACACTGAAAGTGGATAACACACAAACTTGGTGCCTTTACACTTACACTTTCTCTTAGATGCCTGAAAATAAAAAGTTCCCCTGTTTGTCACTGTCCTGAATCCAGGTTCATGTTAATTTTTCAGTGAATGCAGTGCTGTGAGGTACATCGCCACCTAGTGGATATTATTTTTAATGTAATCGTAGGATCTGTAGGCTCTTGTGATTTCCAGCAGGTATGATGTGAGTTCCTTATTTTATCTTTACAATAAATTATAGCCTGCAAATAAAGCCTGATTGTTAATATTCTAATCAGTAGCAAATGGCAGCTTCTTTTAGCTAATTCAAATTTTGTAAGAAGGCCTATACTGCTGCTCTCTAGTTTGAGAACAGATAATGGAGCAGCCTTTCCACTGAAGCTAATCCACTTAGTGTATCAGTGATTTATCCCCTTTAGATAATTCACCAACAGTCAGGAGAGGACTTTGTGTAGCACAAACCTGGCAAAATCAAAAGATAAGTGAAACTTGGTTTGTTGTAGAACATACTGCATATTCACAATTATCAGTCAGTTTCCTGGCAACAAACAGACTGCTGCTGCAGTTTACACAGCATTAAAGTTTTGAGTGTTGCCGAAACTGTAAATGTAACAAGTGTCATGTGCAAAATCAAACTCATTTATGAAAGCCAGTCATTTTTCTAAGGTCTATCTAACAACGTAGAGATTATAAAACCCACACGCCATGCCTGCTAAAATGAGGGTTGGTAACTACTGGTCTGTTTGTGCCTCTTTCAGTGGAATGAAGGTATAACACAAAAACCAACTATCTGTGTAATTCAAAACAAGTGAATTTTCCACTGTACATAGTTTGTTCTCTCCTTCCTCACATCCTCTGTGTCACATCAACATTCACTGTAGGTCTTTAACAGATTAACAGCCTGGAGGCTTAGTGTAAGCAGGTCCACCTCTATTTCTTTGTAGTCCTGAGCAGGAAGCCCCCACGAGCCGCAAGCTGCTGATCCCTGCAAGGGGAAGACGGGGAGAGGAGAGCCTCACGTTGCTTCGTGTAGGTTCGGAAGGTCCTTAATGTGTGGGGGGGCGTCTGCAGCTGAGCCCTGTGCCCTTCGATAATGTACTGATGCCAGGCGGACAGACAGGGAGCATAACACCATGAGGTTGGAAGTGCTGCTGGTCCTGGTGCTGGGGTCCTCACACGGGGTGTTCATGCAGGTGCCTGTGCAGGAGGAGGTTGAAGAGGGCAGCGGTAAGGCAGCGGCGTTCACAACATTGATCTGTCTTTTCTTGTAACTGCATGTCAAATTCTGTGAGATCTACCACAAGCATTATTCTGGCTTGCTGAAATAGTTCAAGGCTAAAATTATTCCCACAGATATCAAACATTCAAACCAGTAACTTTTATTTCTTTTCACCATGTTCACGCACTCGCAGAACATGTAAATTTTGTTCCCTTGCCGGCAGTAATTACCTTTGGTATGTAAACCCCCACTCTGACCGTGGACCAGGTGGGGTGGATGCCGAGGCAGAGCCTGACACATACTGGTCTGGGACGGCCCCCCTCTGCCTCGGGGGCTGCCGGGGGAAGCACCGTGAGCTGAAGCAGGACCGCTGTGGGGACTCCAGCTGTTGTTGGCTTGGGTACAAGTCCCTGTGCAGAGGTAGGGCTCCACATAATTCACACTTGGCAGCATGACTTAGTCAAACGCCTGAATAAACTGTCCATCCAAGCAGCTCATTTTTGTTTAGGTTCTACTGGTCTTATAATGTAGCTGTAAGGAGTTTTAAAATCGGTGAGGAGAAGAATCAAGATAAGTGAATCTGTATATTGCAAGGCCCTTTAGGTTTTTTTCAGGTATATGTATTATTTAAGGTCATTGTATTTTTAGGCAATCAATTTCTGGTTTTAACCCAGAGAAGTATTGACAATTTGTGGCATGTAGACCTTCTTTAACGTCAGAATTCAGTTTTTATCATTTTGTTACTGGCACTTAACAGTTGGAACCCCACTACTGCCACTGCTGTGTCATATTTAAGCCATATACTTACACTGAACTGACATGAAGAAGGAGGTGGGAAAAGTATTAAGCAAGTGTTTCACCTTTAAAAAGTCCTGGCTGTAATTTACTGATCAAGAGGAAGTGAAAAATTCATCACATCATCATGTTTGTCAGCATCTGGTCACTTTCAATTTGCAAACAAAAAACCATGATAGAAACATACTGCACCTCTATTTGCTAGGTAGTTTCAAAAAAAAAAAAAACAGGTATATCATAATAAATAAAATCCGCTAGCTGAAGCTGGTCTGTGAAACTGTTCCAAGTTTCTATATGACTGCATTTTGCTGCTGACAAACAGTGACAAGTAGAAGTGGAGGTTATTTTTTGCTCTGCAGAATTTTCCAAAAAAAAAAGAAATTCTGATGGACTGGTGTCCCATCCAGGGTGTAGATAGTTATAGTTATATCCTAGTATAGCACCCGGTGATTCTGGAATAGGCTCTGCTTTTCCTTGCTATGGCAAAACACCACATTGGAGCCAGTACTGTAGTCCTGCGAGAAAGATTCACACTACAGTGGTGCTTAAATTTGTGAACACTTTAGAATTTTCTGAACTTCTGCATAAGTTTGATCTTTATCTAAGTCAGAAAACAACCCCAATAAAGCAGCACACAACCAGTTGGAGAAATTTTGGCCCATTCCAACTTACAGAACTGCTTCAAGTCAGTGATGTTGTTGGGCTTCCTTGCATGAACTCCCTGCATCAGGTCCTCCCACAACATTTCTATTGGATTAAGGGCTGGACTTTTACTCAGTCATTTCAAAATACAAAATTTCTTCTCCTTCAAACCCCCGAGTTCAAGGATCCTTTGATGCTGACTTGTGTGTTTAAGGTCATTGTCTTGCTGCAAGACACACCTTCTGTTGAGCTACAATTCCCTGACCGAAACACTTATATTCTCCCATAGAATTTGCTGGTGTACTGAAGAATTCTTACTTCTGTAAGTGATGATCCTGTGGCAGCACAACAGGCCCACACCATGACACTCCCACCATTGTGTTTCATGTTGAAATGTTTGGTTTTCTCATTTAAGCCAGAAAGTTCTATTTTTGACTCATCTGTCCATGTGATTCTTACAATAGTCTTCTGGTTCATTCAGGTGGTCTTTAGTTAACTTGCAACTGGCAGCATTGTTCTTTTTGGAGGGAAGCTTCTTCCTCTTTGCTACCCTCGTGCGTACAACATTTTTGTTTGCCCAATTGTAGACTTGTGGACATTAGACTGTGCATGAGAGGCCTGCAGATCCTTCAACATTATCCTGGTGTTCTTTATGATCTGTTGGAGCATTACACACCTTCCACTCGGGGTTTTGTCAGACAAGCATTCCTAGGCAGAGTCACAATGGTGTTGAATTCTCTCCATTTGTAACCTATCTGTCTGACAGTGGATTTGGTGAAGCACAAAGTCTTTAGAAATCATTTTGTAACTTTTTCCAGCCTGAAAAGCATCAATATCTCTTTTTCTGAGGTCCTCATAAATCTCCTTTGACTCAGACAGAGCATGTGTTCACAAACCTGTGTGGTGAAGACTAGATTTTGGTACTGAAGACCCAGTTCTATGTTTCTTAAATAGGGTAGAGCAGTCCAAAATCACATCTTACTGTCATCCTATTGATTGAAACTCCCGACTTGAATTCATCTCCTTAACTGATAATCCTTGAGGTTCAGATACGTTTCCCGACAAACACATTTAATGTCAGATCATTTTGATAAAAAAATGGATGAAAAAGATCGTACATTTTGTGTGTTATTTTACTGGGTTCTTTTTATTCACTTACTTACTTAGATGAAGATCTGATCACATTTCATGTCAAATTTTATGCAACAATTCAGATCATTCTAACAGATCCACAAAGTTTGTAGCACCACTGCATACTAAAATGGGCTGCAACTAAAACATGACTTTATGGTTTGATATACAGTTGCTTCCAACCCTGGATTTTGAATACTGTAGTAGATTTGACAGCCTTTTCCCACCTCATCTCATCCAGTCTCCCCCTAAGGGATTCTTCTGTGTGTTTGTGTGGCAGTGAACTGCGGTAAACCAGATGCTGACTTCAACAGCATCATATACGGGAACGACTGGTGGGTGGGGTCAGTGGTGAGGTATGCCTGTCGGCCAGGATTCCTGCTCATCGGAGACCCAGTGAGGACTTGCCAGTCTGATGGAAAGTGGACCCTGAAGCCCACCTGCCTCCGTGAGTATGAGTCCATGTAAGAGTGAACTGGCAGTCAGCCTGATAATGACTCACACTGACCAGAAAATGCTTGGAAATTGTTATGCTCTATCTCCCACTTTAAAATCAGGGATGTGTCACCGGGGCCGGCTGGAGATCAATGAGAAAGACGTTGACGGCACCTGTTCCTCTACCTGCCCTGCCAAGGCCTATGCCGGCAAACCAAACCATGGCTGCGTTCGCATCGACAACTGCGTGACCAAGCAGTCAGGCTGGAAGCGCTGGTTTGTCCGCTGTGACTTTTGTGAGTGTGACTGCTTTGTCCCATGTGGTGAGTTTCCTCTTTCCTGGTCTCCTTGACCTTTCAGTGAACGCCTGTCCAATCTTCTTATAGTGAGAAGAAGTTAGAAGTGTTTCCTTTGCTACAGTCTTAATTGAATCTATTGCTCACTAAACACAGCATTTGCTACATTGTTGTCATTTATTGGGCAGGAAACTTTTGAACTATTTCCCTTTTTGCACGGTCCGGTGGTAATGTGTGTCCCCACAAGCCATCGAAATGTTTTCAGTATGAACCTTGTCGGTGTCCTCAGGTCCTGAGAATGAAAGAGGTCCATGGAGGTCACATTACCTTGGTCTTTACCTTTCATCTTTTCCTTGCAGCATCTTCAGGATAAATTGGTATATCTTGTGCTGCTTTGGACTCCAATTTTCTGAGATTTGCTCCGGAAGATCATCTTTTATAGACAGACAAGAAAATAAGTGGCAGTAGTGTTTAATCATTTATTCAGATTCGTCTGATATTTTGCACTGGGACTCGACATATGAAATTCAGGAACCACGCTGTGCTCCTTTCCTGCCAAATCTGCTTCCCCTGATGCGTCACCTCCATTCGGCAGACTGCAGAGCCTGCTTTGCCTTTGGCTACTCTAACTCTCTGCTCCAGCCTGAGGGTTTGCATCTGAAGAAGTACTAACCCCTTTTCTGAGTGCTGTCCGAAGCATCTGATCCATAGAGACTGACTTGAAAGACTTTGGTATGGACCATGACCATGGGGAAGGCAAGTTTAGTTTTCACTTGGCTATAGTACCCTTCTATGATGGAGCAGCCTTATACAAGATGAAACACTCCTGTAGTCCTTTGTTCACCTATTGACCCCCCATTACCCATTTACAAAAAAGCCTGGCAAGGAGCTAATGTAGTAATCATGTTACTGCTGAAGGAGTTGGGAAAGAGGGGTTGGCACTCATGACAGGTGAAATACAGATGGAGATGGGGGAAGGACCGTTATTTGTATAACATCTCAAAATATTTGTCCTTCTACACATCCGTCCATTATTATTAACCACTTGTCCTGGTCAGGGTCACACCAGTGCAGAGACTATGCTGGAATCATTTGGCGTAAGACAAGGAGGGGGTGTACCCTGGATGGGATGCTAGTCCATCACACAGTAGTCACGCATACAGTTTCAACAAAAATATCTTTTTATCATTATCTTATTTCAGTATCCATTTAGAACCATGCTTTATGACTCCTGGCTTTGCTTAATTTTTTTGCTAATGAAAATGATTGTTCTGTATTAAAAATCCCCAAATACAAACTCACACAGTAAAATATGCTTCTGTAAGTCCATTGGTGGAGGTGGTGTTTCCCGGTACCATAGAACTTAAATAAAGGTAAATAGGTAAATTTTGTACCTTTCACAGTTTCACTGCCTTCAGATGATATCCTTTTGAACTGAGAAGGTTGACAGGAATGGGTTCATCTGTGCTAACGTTCAGTTATTACTGTTTAATACAAAGTGTAGTTCAATGATTGTAGTCATCCAATTGTACTGTTAGCCAGTAATGTCCTTGGAAAAGGGAACTATCTGACATTGATTTTGCAGAAGCAGACTAAGTGTTCTATTGACTCTATCTGCTCATAAATATTTCCTGCCCATTTTAACCACTGAGCAGTTTTATGGTGAACATATCAAGGTCCAGAAATCAACCTTCATATTCTACTTCCATTCCTGATATTTTAGCTCATTTCTACCCGATTTGGAAATACCATAATGACTAATTTTTCAAAGCAACTAGAGAAGATCAAAGATGTAGGTACCTGACTTGGATATCTTGTCTTAATAGTAGTGTGGAAATTGCACTGTTAATTTATCAGTTCTGTAGAGAACATTACCAGATTTTTAAAAAAGTGAGCAATAAAAGTGAGTTTTCAGATTGAGCTTTATTTTGTTTCTCCAAATTTCTACTACGATCTCACTAAGACAGTGTGGAGAACAACAGGAATATTTTTATTATTACAAAACATGTCTAGTGATTAATTCTGGATTTAATTTCATCATGTTTTGTTATAATAATTTCTGTTTGCAAAAAACCAAGCTAAGCTTCATTATTCAGGCGAAAAATGAACAAGTTCATGCATTTAGCCAAGTGCTGAATCTCAGTATGTTTCTTCTTCCCTTCTGAGATGGTCACTTTGTTCTTTCAAGATTCACACATCTGTTATCCTCTACAACAACAGACACAGATTCAAAAGTATTTTATAGTCACTGTTTTATGACTGCTCAAATTTTGATTTAATTTTATGGCCTGTATGTATTATTAATGTTTTATGTGCAAACATTGCTGTCCAAAATTGACAGAAACGGACCGTGTATAATTTTTTCGCTAATGGCACATGATCCTCATGATTTATTTTGATTGCCAGTTGTATTGTAAACAGTTTCTTCATTGCCCTTTGATCAGTTAAGTTACAACTAATTTAAATGGTTGTCTTTTATTTGTATAGATGTGATTTCATTTGATCAGATTTAGCAGTTCATCAGTACTGCTTAACCACATTCTGTATTGCCAGCAGGGGCCTCAGTCAGCAGGTTCCACCAGTTCAGATCAGGGTCCACATCTGTGACTCCATTTAGACTCTCCAGGAAAGTGGTTAAAAATGATTCACGTGATAAAGACTGTGGGACACGTGTTGTAAGCATACGTGTGTTATAGTTAGGGACCCCAGCAGACTGCCAACTGCCATGCCATTTGTGATGCCACTGAAACCTGAATGGGCAGGGCTTTGAAGAAGCATTAAGGAAAAAGGGAGGCTGGAGGATTACAACAAATCTGATGTCTTTCTTGTGAAGCAACTGGATTGTCTTAATTTGAAAGAAATGCCAATTAATTCTTTTGCTCAAGCTTGTTGTTAATGCTGCTCAGATAAGCTTCTGAGGACCGAATTCCAATGTAAAGGCAAGGAGGCACTAAACTTCCATGTATACATTAAATAAACACGTACAACTTCACGGGTTCATCAAGCACCATCTTGTTTCTTTGGATTTTTTAAGAACCAGTCTCATCGGGTACATTTTTGCATGTTTACGATTTATTTTTTTAATGTGAGCATGTTCAGTATCTGACTTCATTCATGCTGTTATCCAAGGCCTGACTTAGATTATTCTTTTTCATTTTGGCAATGATGATGAGAGGCTGGGCAATGGTACACGTGCCGAAATCCTTCACCGAAATACTGCCTTTACAAAACGAGAACGGAAAATAAACTTTTGAAACCTTCACAGGCCCTTTGAATAACAAATACTGAAAGACTGATTAGAGGTTATATAGATATACATTATTTAGAGAGGTTATTATAATTATTATTACTGTTGTTTTTTTTTGTTATTTACAAGAACACACCAAATTTTTGCAGTATATTGTTGGATGTATTTTTTTCTGCCCCTCTCCTTCCTGACAGGGATTTAGTGATCTGCCTTAGGCTACAGATTGAAATAACGTGTAGGTTTATGAAACAGTAAATATGGCAAGAAAATAAACATAATTCCAAAGTTAAACATTGTAGTTGGCTATTAGGGTGAAAAAATGTATGTAGAATGTATGTAGGATGCTGTACAGAAAGGGTCACATCGCAGTGAGTGGAACACAGCTCTAGCTGGCCGTCTTAATGCTGTGTTGAACACGCACAGTACCGTCCCGCAAAAGATACGTGCAGAATATTCTTTTTATGCTCGTGTGCGGAGCGGCTGTTGGGTTTGTGCACAACGTGCAGCGTGTGGTAACGGTCGCCTCTCCGTGGCCAGTCTGCCACCCCGCAGCGCTGTGGCGCGACTTCGGCGGACTGATGCGGAGAACCAACCCGCTGACCGCCAGTAACCCCGGGCGTTTCACCGAAAATAACCCGAGCACTGCAGCATCAGCACCGCCGGTGCCGCCGCGGCGCGGGGCTCCCGCACAGGTGCGGCATTTAAAGCGACACGGCGACCCACGGAAACGGATTCTCTGCAAGCCGAGGCGTTCTCTTTAAAAGCAAATGGCGCCGTTTATTATTATTATTATTATTATCCGTGAAGTTGCGGTGATTCCCGCACTCTGCTCACGATTTCGGGAGGACGGGTAGTTCGCACGCGCTGCAGGCCCGGTGACTCGCGCTCCATTACAGAAGTACATTAGTAATGGAAACTTTCACCTCCCGGGAGTCACCGTTACTCTTAGTGCCCGCGATCCCAAAAAAGCCGCTCCCAAAATCCGGACATTCGTTGACATTGTGCGTCACAAATGTGTGAAATGACGTTTTCTAAATCCAGCAAGCGTTTAAATATTCTGACGGACGTCGCGTACAGAATATTTGTCAAAAGTCAAATCTGATCAGTTTTCAAACAGAACCCGAGGGTTTTGTGTTCAAAAGGATTTTGATCCGTTTTTAATTCCACCTGATGGTATGAAAAAGCACTCTGACGGTCCACATTCGCCACTATGCCGAACAGTTCGGATAGTTTGGGCTTATTTGGATAACTTTAAACTCTCTAGGTGAACAAGTGCACTTGGAGGTGCGGGGAAGGGGGGCAATATCAGCATCAGTGAAACATCAGACCCTCAAAATGATCAATAGTGCTCATTTGACATATATGCAGACAAATATCAGCAATATTTACTGGAGTTATAAGCACACAGCGGGAGCCCACAGTATTATTGTTAGAACTTGAAATTGTACACAAATACTTGAGGCTTTCTTAAATACTTGGGCGCTTAACCCCCCCCCCCCCCCCCCAAAAAAAAAACATACATTGTAAGCTTCACAAAGTTGGAATTTATGGTAATCCAAGGTCAACNCCCCCCCCCCCCCACAAAAAAATCCTGTGTAGTAACAGTAAATGTGTAGCCTGCGGATATCATTTGTATGCGTTTCATGCATTTATGTTTTAAATTTGGGTTATGAGAATGGATCCCACGTCCACACGTGTGTGAGAGATGCTCGAAATCGGCGTCTGGCTCTTTAACTCACAGAGGGAGAAGGTGCGTCCTGCAGATGTTTGTGCTCACAGGCAGCCAGTAACGCCCTGTGCCGGAGCCCGGCTCACATCGGAGCGGCTCAGCCGGCCTCTGTCGCCCGCCTGGGGATCAAACCTGAAACCCCCCCGCGGTGACAAAATGACACGGGCGCTGTGCCTGAGGTTGTAGACGATGCTTCCCGGATTCCCAGCCCAGAAGTGCAGCCTGTAGCCTGAGCTGGAGCTCCTCGAAATGCGCTGCTGATTTGGCCTATTGTTGCACTCCGTGTGGGATTTTCGTATTTTTTGCGCGGACAGGGACGTGTCGTCTTGTCGCCGGGGGGTCCGGACACGGGAGAAACGCGCGTGCCGCATCGCCCCGCCCCGACGCCGCGCGGACATGGACCCGCGCGCGCACTGAGCGCCGCGGCCCCCGCACCACAAGCGCCGGTTTTGGGGGTATAGAAGTGACAGCAGAGGGACCGCCGAGCATCACTGCACAGCACTCATAAGTATGCGACCATTTTGTATGTGCATGTCATTGTGAAGGCTGAACATGTTTTTATATAACCGAGGTAATATAAAGAAGATGTTTTTTAACCTTAAATGTTATACTTTTTTTTCCATGTGCTGTTATTCCATGCAGTGACCTTCAATGCACCTCTACAACTGTTTTCACTGAAATAATGGCAATTTGTAGAATTTGTCTATATTTCCGATTATTATGAGAATCTGCCACATCACCTTTTTGATCTGAACAGGGAGTGTGGACAAGGTGAGGACCTGGATGTCTGTATGTCTCAGTGTGTGTGTGTGTGTGTGTGGTGGGCTGGAGAGCACACCGGCCCCCCATACAGCGCTGGGATGTCTGTCTGCTTCAGGGTTCTGTAAGCTGATCAGGATCCTGCATTTTGAAAGGATTGTGTTGCGCAGAGGCCTCTCACCCAGCCTCCATCCCTTTCTCCATTCCCACTCTTTATTCCTGCTGACACATGTAGTCTGCTCCGTTTATAATCGGTTACTCTCTTAAGGCTGATAGCGTCGTAAGAGCCAAAACACAGCAGCTCAGTGAATTAAGAAAATGCACAATACCCCAAAACATTAACAAACAGGTGTCCGGCAATAAAGAAATCCCGATGCTGATGAAAACATCATCACGTAGCGAAGAATCCGACATCGCAATTTTTCTTAACTATCAGCCCATCCAAGTTGCTTTTTGTTCTGTGAAATACTCATATTTGCTTCTCTTACAAGAAATTGTGTCTGCAACCCAGACGGAGATTTACTGTAATTCACTTCCTGTGACAGAATTTTACAAAGCGGCTGAAATGAAGACAGTTTGCAGATATCTGGGTAGTGATGGCTGTAGCGGTTCGTAAACGCTGTTGACAGTTAATTTACACGAGAGGATCGTGTCATGATACCAAGAAAGTTGTGATGATGTTTTCTGGCGGCTGGGGGGGGGGGGGGGTAAGGTTTGATGAGGTAATGCAGTTGTAACAGCGTAAGCTCCTTCCATCCCCGATGTCTGAGATCACGGCTCTAATTCTTATCCACTGTCATGCAGTGTATTCCTGCTTCAGTCCCATATCTGCCGTCACTCCCGTGACAGTGAGCATGTGGGTGCAATTTGCTGGTGTGTCTCATCTTGTCCAAGTGAGCCACGAACAGCAGAAGGTCTGCCTCCCCAGGCATGGTAACCTGTGGAGGGCAGGAGGCTATTGTGAGGGAAAGCTCACCGTTTCATTAATGTGGTACTTTTTCAAACCCCACAATGCTGTATGCTCATCCTCTGCAACTGCAATATAGGCCATTATGCATTGCTCATCTGAAATGCTTTGGGTCACAGGAAGCTAGTGGGACCAAAAGTGTGAAGCCCGTCCCATACAATTATGCGTTGATCCTGTTTCCATGGGATGATTTCTGGTAGGGCTTCTTGCAGATGGAGATGCTGAGGGATGCCAGACAAAGGAAGAGATATAAAAAGCAGCGGAGCTCAGACTCAACTACAGGGTTGGTTGGTGTCAAATGCCGTCTACAGCTGACATCACCACCAGGTGGCCTAGCCCGGCTGCAGGAGGGGAGTGTGTTCTAGACATTGTTTGAAATGGTGGGGGATACAAGTGCTGTCTGTGGACCTTGGAGGTTTTACCCCCCAACAGGGGTAAAAACTGGGGGTTTTTTTGTGGGCACCCCGTTTAAAATCTGTCTCGCCGTCTAAGTACTGTAAGTATTGAAGGGCAGAGCTGGTGTCTCGAAGTGCCTGGGCTCAGCATTTCAATGTGGGCCGAAATCCAGCTCAGTTTGTGTGGCGTTTGTTTCCCACCGTGTTTGCTGTGGATTTCTCCTGATGCACCGGTCTCTTTCCATGGTCCAAAGACTCGTGTTTCCGGTGAAATTTGGACCATGAAATTAGCCTTAGTGTGTGTTTGTCACTTGTGTAAAAATGGGTAAATGAGTTTAGGTGGGTTTTGTGTTCTGTATCTAGCACCTGAGACAAAGGTATTGCCTGTATACTTTTTAAATCGATGAATGGCTTTGCAGAATAATGGCTGCTGGTTTTTATTGGGAGAAACATAACCATATTTCTGCATAAACACTGCATTTTTCTGGTTTTCTTATTCAGTTCACGGTGCCATTTTCCAAATTAAGTTGATTAATGCGAAATATATTTCTTTATATGCACTTTATTGATGCTGAGGTTATGGAAATAAACCCAGTTTGTTTAAATATATGAACATTCCCAGTCAGTCATGTCAAAAACAAAAGTGCAGGACTGTGTGTTAGTATTATGTCCCGCTTTTGTTTAGCAGCACGTTTGAAGCTGTGAAAAACATAGTTTCCCCCGCCTGACAAAGTCGACGCATTCCGGAAATCCCTCTCGTAGGATGAATTCTCACAAATCCAAGCTGTACTGCAATGACAAATTAGTTTCAATGGGAAACTTTTCATGCATTCCAGAGCTTAAAAAGTTGACACGCGTTTATGGAAAAATAACATCTAATTCCATTAAAATAGACACAGTTACTTCAACTGGTAATTTTAATTGTCATGACATAACAAGGCATTTTCCTCCCCTTAATTTCCGTAATTGCAGATTTCATGCAGTTAAGCCGCGAGGTTGTGCGCCTGCACTCGCGCGACTCTTTTGTAGCGATTGCGCTCTGTAACAAACGCTCCCAAACCCAACATATATTCACCCACAGTGATTTAGACAGCGACAGGTGGGATTTGAACCCGGATCCTGCAAGGCCGAAGGGGGCAGCAGGTGGGACTGAGGTTAGTGCTCAGGTATTAGTTCAAATTTTAAAGACAAAATGAATGAAAGTCATGCAAGTTAATTCAGTCACCAAACAAGTTGACACCATTTTGAGAGACCAGAAGGGATTGATAAGATTATAATAAGTGAAACTGGCAAACAAAGGCTAATGGAGGTCGAACGTTAATGCAGCATGTGCCAAAGTCTTAACAGCGCAGAAGCTCGCCGGGTGGCTCTGGTTTCATATGGCTGAGATGTCCAGAGGCGTGTGAAATCCAATTTCAGTCCTCGTAAATGTGAAGAAATGTCTCTCAAGCCTTAGTGGGGGTAATAAAACTGAATTCTTGTAACCTGAACGCTTCTCAGTGTATAATGCTGTGTGAATTCTTGCCTTCCCAAAGCCGGGGCCCATGCTGTGTGTTCCTAACAGAGTTAGACTGATTGAAAATGGTGTTAAAACAACATATTCTTTTGAAATATCAGCACATCTTTGATGTTTCTCGACAAACAGTGGGCATAGCTTTGTCACTCCAAGCGGCTGGAGTTAGACGGACCGTGTCTGTTTCTGACATGCTTAGTATGCTCAGGCTGTCGTGCTCCCTTCTCCGGTGCCACAACTTTTGCTTCCTCAGATTGACATCCAGAGATTTGCTGGCCTGCAGACGATTGGGTGATTCAGCATAAAGTTGCATCTTCTGTGAAACAGGAGCCATGCACAGAAGTAGACTGGGGGGGGTGTTGCATGTGGGAAGTGGATTTGTGGCATCAATGAGCCAAAGACACAGATCATTTTATGACTGAGGAAGGATGGAACAATCCAGCTCGTACACCTAGGCACAGATAACTACCATTTAGGGGCCATAACCACCAGTTGCCTAATGAAACCCCTGGTTCACAGTGAAAAGACGCTGATTGACATGGGGTATCCTGGGGACACTACAAACCATTAACATGCTTTCGACTTTTGTAGCGTGATATCTGTCAGGGAATGTGGTGTGAAGGGGTCGGGCCTAATGATAGCCCAAGTTACGTACTACTACACCCATAGCTCCATTTTTATATCCTTGGTAGATGTGAGGAACAGGTACAATACAACACTCTAATATACAGTAGCATAGCCCCAGCTTTATGTTGACTTTTTCATTGTCCCATTCTACAACTCTGCTCTGGAAGCACAGAAAACCACCTGGCCTGGAGAACACAAGGATTATGTGGAGGTACTCCGCTCCATTTAAATTCAAACCCCTGTGGGTCAGTGATCGATTACTGACTAACAGGAGTGATAGGGTTTCACACGGATCTGCTGTTTTGCATGTTTCCGTTATGCTGCTTTGGGTGAGAAAATGAAGGGAATTTGCTCTGCATGCATATACAGACCATCAAAGTCTTCCGTTACACGGCCATCCAAGTGGACAGATGCTTTTTCTTTTTCCCCACTGCGCTGTTGCATGGATTGTGTCCTCTTGCTAATAGATTCGGGGCTGGTGGAATGAGACACAAGCTGACCCACTGCACTGAACACAGCAAAATAATACTGATAAAAAAAAAAAAACTGGGTAAAAGGGCCAGGTCTGAGTAGAGATGGCACATTGAAAATGTTCCCATTTTCCGACAATGGTGCATGGTGGTTTTTATTTATTTCTTTGAGTGTGTAGAAATAATCCTAATGTCAACATCAGCAAAAGGCACGCTGCAGAAGATGGAGAGAGTAAGCAGTTGTTAGTTTCACATCTGTGTCCTTGGTGCCTATGTGCTGCACAGAGACAGTCCCCAGTATAGATGCAGATTTTTGTTTTGAACAGCCGCAATCTGCAGTAAAACATGGATCTGGAAAAAAAATCTGTTTTTTATCAATTCACCTCACCAAATTGAATGAAATACTTTACTGTTTTCAGACAGACATCGCTGAATAAGGGGTATGCATGGCATGTGCACCATCACCGATGTCTCACCACAACTGTCTGTTTTATCGTCCGAGAAGTTTTTACGACAACAGCTTACACATTTTACAGCTTTGTGGCAAAATGTGGTTGGTTAGAGCTAATAAACAAGGGGATTTTTTTTTTGGATGAAAAGGATTTACTGTCATACTCTGTAAAAAAGATTTCATGAACGAATCCATCGCTGGGTGTTTGATGTGTGTGGAGAGGGTTTGTTGTGCTGTGGGGGGGGGGGGGTGTAGACGTGTTAACAACCTCCCTCATATACACAGACAATCTGGCATCCATTTCCTCAAAGGACACTGGTGAATAGGATAGGATAGGATATACAGTCGAAAAGAGGAATGAGGCTGTGACACAGAACCACACAGAAGAATCAGAACCGCAGCCCAAGTTTAGTGATCTGAATATCAAATGGATATGCTTTGACTGTCATTGGTTTATTAACGTAACACAAATCTGCAAATGTGAGCTGCCGTCTCTCAAATCTAGTGCACAAAGTAACTAGATTACTTTGTTATGTGGAATAATACAGCAGAACTTTAAGAAAATGCCGCGGTACATATTTGAAATAAATGAATCAAAGTGTATTTCCTCTGTAAACCCTAGGAAGTATTTTTTGGGGGGAAAAATGAAATGCATGAAATGGTACTGAGATTATGGTGTCACATTGCATATTTTTGAAATTTGTCAAATGATACCATTAATTATCACCCTTTTCCGGTCTTTTCTAGCACGCCGGTATGGCCGAGAAATCTGTGGAGACCGGAACTGTCTCCATTCCCATGGAGGAGACTATACGCAATGGGGGAGGCCAGGAGCCACCACTGTTGACACACCTGAAGAAGGTGGAAAACCACATCACAGAGGCCCAGCGCTTCTCCCACCTGCCTCGTCGCTCCGCTGTGGACCTGGAGTTCACTGAGCTGTCATACACCATCCATGAGGGGCCCTGGTGGAGGAGGAGAGGTAAGGATGTCCCAAAGGAAAGTCAAAGCTTTAAAAAAGGGCTTCCACTGGTGACTGTGTGTGGTATGAATCGCTCCGCAGCGGAATGAGTGCAATTCCTCACCTATCATTTGTTTTTTTTCCTTGCATTTTATTGGGACTGGTTTTAAGGTTTACGCAAAGGTTGCTTTCCAGAAGAAGGTGCAATATGTGAAAATCAGGTAATGTTTAACATATTTTTCCACTAAAAAATAATGACTTATGCCACTGATCCTGCGAACACACCAGCAACCCTATACTTGCCCTATTGTCCCCATGTTTATGTTGTTGGAAGTTAGTGTGTGGTGGAAAATGGAAAGCGCCAAGATTTAGAACTTTTAGTAACGAAAAGGACTTTCTAGAACGCTTTGACTCACTGGCACCGCTCACACCTTGTCTTGGGTATTTCGACTACATTACTCGTGCGCATCAGGAGCAACGCAAACACAGAAAGGCCTCGAAAGCACAGCGTCGCACACGACACGCAAGCAGCAAGATCGCACAACGCGCACTGACTGCGAACAATGGCAACAAGGCTCAGATGTTGCTCACCTCACTTTGGTGGCAGCCATTGTGCGGTCAAACAATGTACATATTTGGGTTTGCGTAATTTTTAGGCAATCGAGGATAGTGAAAACATTTTTGTTAAATGAGGGGGCGTTATTCCAAAACTGCGTGGTCCACGACCACGAGGTTTCGTAATTTCACCGTATTTTTATTTTACTTGTTTCGATTTTGAATGTGTAACTTTGCGGTATCATAATTTTATGACACAATGCATGTTTTTATCTAAAGCAACTATCCGTTTTTACAACGGGATATTTTGCTACAGCATTTCAGGTTCTGCACCTTTCTAAAGGGGTGTAGTGGCCGGGGTCCTTCTGAGGGACAGATTGTCAACTTCGATTCCTTGTCTTTAACAAATATGCCACCAGTGCTGCCACTAGTGGCCTTCTAATGATCTCACCTGTGAGATTAAAGTTCTTTATTCCTTTGACGTAATAAAACAACGCACAGCTCTGAACAACAGGGAGATCCGCAGCTGTTCCCTGTCCTCCTTTCGGCCAAATCCTACATCTACCTGTCAAAACATGGGTAACCATCGTCGTGATTTCCTCTCGCCCAGAATCCTCAGCAATTTATGGTTTTACCTCCATTTGCACATGATGAGCATTTCACCCCACCCTGCTCTAATGTTCTCTCACAGCCTCTTCATACACGGAAAAGCTTTAGTACAGATTATCACACCCACAGACAGACACTGGATCGGTCATCTCTGTGGAGTCACAGTTTCGCCTTTCATTTTCAAATTCTTCTTGAGGGTCTTCACGGGAAAAGATAACATCCTTAATGGTTCCACATGTGGAAGCTGAATAAATACCTCTCTTTGATGCTTATGTGCCGTTTTGTTAATCTTGCTTTTCGTTTCTATTCTTTTCTGACTAAAAAAGTGGAGGACTTAAGCATCATCGTACACAAACACCCAAACATATGCAGCTGCTTGATGCACAGTTACATAATAATAATCCAATACTCCTGCAAACTAGATTTAGTTGCATCTAAAGGCGTCTCACTGCTGTTGTTCATCTCAAATCTGAGTGGGCTTTGATTAAGTTAGGCGGACCACTATTCTGGACCTGTTTTCAAATTTCAGCGTGAAAAACCCGTGTAAAAGTCTAACCCTTTTATCCCAAAGTCATTCAGTTGACAAGGTCTGCAGCTTTACAAAAAGTAACGGGGCTTCTCGTTGTTTGTGGTGCAAGGGAACTATTTCAATCCGGGTTGCGCAGGCGGCTCATCCAGTGACGATAAATCGGCGCAGGGGCAGAACTTTTTTCACCCAGTGGAGGTGGGCATCCTAAGACAGGTGTGTGGATCGGCAGGTGATTTCGGTAGCTGCTCCTTGTGTTTGTATGGCAGTGGAGGCGTGAAACAAGAGTTTCTTCAGTTTCTGGATTCGGTTTTTAAAACCGTTATCCGGACCAGGAGACTAATATTTGTGAGAAGGGCGAAAGAAGGTGGTGAGTAGTCAAAGCTTTGTGAGTAGCCTAACCTAACCTAAGTATTCCTAATTACTAAATATAATATATACTATTTCTGTATATATTATAATAATACAGTAATTATAATATTTCTGAATGGTGTAATACATGCAAATGATTTAAGCTTCACGCTCTGATTGGGTGGGCCATCCGTCTGTCTGGGTGCGGCCCACTGCAGAGAGGTGAACTGTGACCCCACAATACAAGTCTGTGTCGCGTTTGGAAAGTTTTTCTCATTTTAGCTAAATATCTGTACCATTACAGGCTACAAGGCATTGCTAAAATGTCTGTCGGGGAGGTTCTGCAGCCGGGAGCTGATTGGTATCATGGGGCCCTCGGGGGCTGGCAAGTCCACCCTGATGAACATCTTGGCCGGATACAGGTGAGATTTGGGGCCACAGTAAGGATTCTGTAAAATGGAAACTTCTAGACTACAGACAAAGGTAAAGCTTGATCTCAGCAAGCAGGCCTGTTTCAGAGCAAAGGTCATCGTCACGTGACTGACGGTGCTTTGCTCGCCCGCAGGGAGACGGGGATGAAAGGGCAGATCCTAGTGAACGGGAAACCCCGGGACCTGCGTACCTTCCGCAAGATGTCCTGCTACATCATGCAGGACGACATGCTGCTGCCACACCTCACCACGCGAGAAGCAATGATGGTGAGGTCACTTAATAAGATCGGGCCTTGAGGCTCAGCAGTCTTCTGCATGCAGCAGAGCCAGTGCTTTTATCACTGTTGTTGCTAAAAAATGATGCATAAACAGAGGTAGACTGACCTCTGCTGGTTATTTTTTATGTACATCACACAACATTTAACCCTATTGTTATGATGTGGCATGAGATCTGTACGTTTTTTTTTTTTTTTTTGCAAGCTTAACTCTTGTGATTTTGTTTTTCATGCTAACCAAATATGTAGTGAAATTCAATGTCCTTCTTATGTTTAGGTGTCTGCTAACCTAAAGCTTAATGAGAGCATGGATGTGAAAAAAGAGCTGGTAAGTTGACAGTGCGTGCGTGTGAACGGTTACCGTGTAATACTGCATACCCTGGAAATCTGATCTTCAACTTTTTTAATAAACGCAGCCTCTGCTACCAAAAAGCTTAATAAAACAGGCATCCCTCCATTTATTCATGGACTAGTTTGTTTAAAAACATAATATTAAGCAACAATGAAGAAAAGAAAAAAAATCACTGCAAGGCATTCATTTATTCTGTTTTCAACAAATGCTCATACAGTGCAGGGTTTCACAGTACATAACAACCAGTGTGCAATGGGACACGCCATAAACACGCTCCCAGGTCATCATGGGACTCGTTTTATCATCTTTTATTAAATTGATACAATATTAAAGTTAGTTTGCTTTAAAATAACTGACAAAAATCATCTCCACAACATCCAGTTCAGTGTGTTCTGCTTCATATATGTAACTGTGTGCCCTGTTCCTCCTGCATGCCAGGTAACATATGAAAAAGATAAACAGTGGACAAGAGTCGGGAGATTAAGGAGCAGTGTAATTCAAAAAAGTGCCAGGAGAACCTACTGAAAAGTGTTTCATTTGCGCCCTACCCACAGGAATGAATAAGCATGTGGAATGTTCATTAGGATGTGGTCGCTTTCAATTTGCTCCATTATGGTTACAGAAAATATTCGGTCGAATTCACCCCGATTGATTGTTCTCTCATTCTGCTGTGTTGCAAACTCAAATTAAAATATGTTTAAATTGGATTCCTACTCCTGTAGTCCTTCTCTAATGTTAAAATAAAGTATGTGGATGTCTTCAGAATAATATTAAAAATAAACATCAGAAAATGACATCATTAGTAGTATTGATGAGTATTCACTCCCTTTGTTTTAACAACCTAAATCAGAAGAGGTATTGAATTAAGTTGGATTTTCACACTAACAATGCTAACTAGGTTCACCTGTGTTCATTTTGACTCCACCTGTGTTCAGCTGCTAAAGTTCATAATAAATATCATTACCTTTGTGAGGTTCCACTCTTAAACAGCAGATCAGACTAGCCCTGCTTTTGTGAAGGACCTGGGTGGTGGTGGTCATGATGATGATGATGATGATGATGATGATGATAATTCTGGAGAAGGTTATAAAAAATGTCAAAGCTGAGAACCTTCCTAGGAGCACTGTGAAGTCTATCGCAATGAAATGGGGGGGGGGACTTGGTGTAACCCAGTACAAAGTTCAGACTGATGTACTGAATTTAACAGCTAGACAGGAGGGGTAATTGTCAGAAGTGACCAAGAGGCCAACCACAGTAATAATAGAGCTGCGAAGCTCTTTGCCTAGACAGTTCCGCCAATTTCTTATGCACTTTATAAGATTGGCTGCTTTGGAATAGTGGCTAGAAAGTATAGATAGTGCTTAGAAGAAAGCCAACAGTAAGTCCTGCCTTGAGTGTGTTAGGAGCTATGTGACCAAACCTGAAACCTTTTGGAAGAGAACTTTGGGGTGTGGGGATGCTGTGTGACAGGGGGAACTGAAGTTTGTTGTGATCATGGATGTAGCAAAGTACAGCCAAATCCTTGAGGGAAAACCTGTTTCAGTTAGCCAGAGATCTCCAGTTAGGGTGAATATTAATTTTGTGGTGGGACATAGCGCAGAACTGACTTGGAAAACAAGGTTAGCTTTCTAAAATGGCCCAGCCAGACCACAGACCTGAATTCAATTGAAAACCTGTGGTGTAACCTGAAAACTGCTACCCACTGACATTCTCAGTCTAAGTTGCCCCAAAATTTGCATAGAAGAACATACAGAAATCTCAAAATCTGAATGTGCAAAGTTCATATAGAAATAGGCAGGCCTGTGTTCAAAGTAATTCATAGTGAAAATTTAAAGGGGGTGAATACATTCTGAAGGTGCTGCACAAAAAAAGTGCAACAGTAGACTCATACTTACCTAATATTGATTTGCTTGCTAGTTTCTGTAAAAGTCTTGGATATAGACAATGCCTGAATGGTAGTTAGGTGTTGGGTCTCTTCTCAGCGGCCTCTATAGGTCTTAGGTGACTGCACTGAAAGCTGCTAGGTTTCCACGAAGTGCTCACTGGCTTTCGTTCTCTGCTGCTGCACAGGCTCTGTAGTTGACACGCAGACATGCGCTTGTACACAAATCACTCGCCGCCTAAATTCATCGTGCAGTCAGGTCTGTATCTGTAGTTTAGTTATTTTGGTACATCCATAATTGAGTTGCTGTTGATCATATGGTGACTGTACCCTGTCGAATACACCTATACATCTGTACCTGAGTGTAACTGGTTCCTGGAAATTGTTGAGATACTGCAAACTCAGTCGGGCAGCTATTTCCACAATTTCCTGTGAAGAAAATGCATGATTCGCTCTGGGTGCATCCAAGAAACCCAAATTATTTTTCCAAAATATCCCTGACATGCTTAACTACCCATTTCATTGTGATGAAGAACACTTTGAACACAAATTGCCAAATAGTTTGATTGTATACTACATATAAACACAAATACTTATATATAATATATTATATATAATATATTTTTAGTATTTTTCTTTGTGACACAATGCTTTTTTTGTTATCAGTTGTAATAGCAACAAATATTTGTCAAAATATGCAAACAAATTTGGAAATGAAAATGATATAAACGAGAAAAAACAGTAAAATTTACCTACTGCAATGGGTTGTTACTGCAATGAAAAGTTGCAGAGGTACGTATTAACTGAACAGAAGTGAGCAAAGTCGTGAAAGCACAAACTATGTGTGAACACGGGCTGCATGAAGCAAAGACAGAATGCAGATGCTGAGGCAGTGTTGCCACCTATCCTCACACTTGTACTTTGGTGAATTTTAAATATTTTTCTGATGAGACTTGGCTTTGAGCAGATAGCCCTCGTGCTGGGACATCTTCACTTGGGTACCAAGTAATAAACATTCACTTGCCACTTTATTAGGACCAGCATTTTGATACCAGAACCACCTTTGCTCTCCACACAGCCTCATTTCTTTGAGGCATGGATTCAACAAGGTTCTGGAAACAACTCCTAGAAATTCTGGCCCACACAAAATTGCTGCAGATTTGTCAGCTGCACATTCATGCTGCCAATCTGCCATTCCACCACTTCCAAAAGATGCCGTATTGGATGCGCATCTGGTGACTGGGGAGGCCACTGAAGTTCACTGAACTCATTGTCATGTTCATGGAACCAGTTTGAGATGACTTATTTTGTGACATAGTGCACTATCATGCTGGAAGTAGCCATTGGAAGATGGGTAAATTGTGGCCAGATTTTTGGCGGTGGCATTCAACCGATGCTCGATTGGTATTATGGGCTCCGTTGGGCGCCAGGAAAACATTCCCCACACTGTTACAGCATCAACACCAGCCTGAACTGTTGACACAAGTCAGGTTGGGTTCATGGATTCCTGCTGTTTACGCCAAATTCTGACCCCACCATCTGTCTCTTGCAGCAGAAATAAAGATTCATCAGACCAGGCAATGTTTTTCCAATCTTGAACTGTCCAGTTTTAGTGAGCCAGTGTCCACTGTAGCCTCAGCTTCCTGTTCTTGGCTGACAGGAGTGGAACCTGATGTGGTCTTCTGCTGTTGTAGCCCATCTGACTCAAGGTTGGATGTGTAATGCATTCAGAGATACTTCCCTGTCCAGCACTGTTCTAAAGAGTGGTTTTTGAGTTACTGTAACCTTCCTGTCAGCTCAAACCAGTCTGGCCCTTCTCCTTTGACCGCTGTCACCCACAAGGCCTCAACACAACAAAATCAACACAACAAAGGCCCACAGAACTGCTGCTGACTGGATGTTTTTTGTTTTTCACACCATTCTGTGTCGACTCTGGAGACTGTTGTGTGAAAATCCCAGGAGAGCAGCAGTTTCTGAAATACTCATACTACCTCGTCTGGCATCAACCATACCACACTCAAAGTCACTTAGATCGCATTTTTTCCCCAGTTCTGAAGTTTGATGTTAACATTCACTGACGCTCGTGTCTGAATGATTTTACGCATTGTGCTGCAGCCACGTGGTAGGCTGATAGAACGACAGATAACTGCATGAGTGAACAGGTGTAAAGGTGTTCCTTATAAAGTGGCCAGTGAGTGTGTAGCGCTCTTTGTATCCCCAATTTGGAAACTGGGAGCTCGAATACTGGGGTATAAGTGTATTAATATTTTTGAAACAGTGGGATGAAGAGAAAAAAGTGCTCCCAGGTTAAATAGAACAAAAAAGCAGGAAGATGCATTCAAGTGCTCCAAAATAATAAATATATTCCGTTAAAGATGGGCGCGACACAGCAGGCGTGCACCCTAAAATACTAACCACCTTGTGCTCCTTGTGGTTGCTGTGCAGCTGAAGGCCACCTATGCAGTATGCTAGCTTACTGCTTTTATGAAAAAATGCCACCTGTTATGTTCTTGTTAATAAAGTCTAATTTTATCTCCGTAGTCACATGCTGACGTTCCTGTTTCTCTATGTAGCCGCACTGATTCACCCCGTTGATTCAGAGAGGACAGGACCAGGGAGCAGCAGAGGCACATGCACAATAAATCAACCCAGCAAAGGCCAAAAATGACTCGGCACGCTGCAAATAGCAAGCTGGGGTGTTACAGAACCACGCTGTAGAAAACGATAGGACAACTTTGCACGTGTACAGTGTTAAACAGAAAAACAGACATGCAGCCAATACATCAACGCCTTTTATTCCATTGTCTAAAATCAGGACCGCAGTCCGTGATTCTCAGACAAACCCAGTTGTTTTTTCCATATGCATTATTGGATTGGTGTACATTGTTTTGTTTTCTGCTTTTCCTGGTTTTCCGCTCTCAAGTTTGTGTAGAACGGGCTAAGGATCTGTCTCACCCAGGAGTATTTAGAAGCATTAGTGCTCATGTCGGCAAAAGGAGATTTTTCACGTACCTGGGAAATGAGGTGATCAGCAAAGCGGGGGAGACCAGCGGCCCTCTGAGGCGACTGCTTATATTTTAATTGCGGAACAGTCTTTATTTGTCAAGATTTTCCAGCGAAATTGACAGCGTGAGCTAAGATTTCACATATTACGGCAGACTATTTTTTTTAGAAATTAAAATACCACAGTTGGCTCTTTAAATTTCTGTGTTCACTTGTTTGCTGTTTATACAACACTGATAAATTTGTCACATGCAATAACTTATAATAATTTATTTGGTTTATAACAGCAAGACAAACTACATTAGTGGTCACGTTTCATCAGACAGTTGCCAGAACCGCTAAGGTCCAGTCCTGAGCATATAACTCCCCAGGCCGAACGTGAACCCACCACAATGAATAAGAAATACATTGTCAAATGTTTGTTCCAACATTTGTATTGACACATGGCTACAATAAAAGTAATTTAAAATGACTGAAAATATTGATTGTTATTGATCAGAAGATTTGAAAAACCAGACAGGAAGCATGAACTCTGTTAAAAGAGTGTAGGATGAAGAAGGTCCTGCGATTTCTATTCTGACTCTTTTGTTATGGACTAATGGAAGTGGAAATGTAGGTTAGTTAAATGTTTTCTCTCCAGGCAGGAGAGACAGGAAGTAGAACAGTATAGAAAAAGGTGCTGAAAATGAATACCAAAATCAAAATTGCCTCCGTCGGGTTTTTGCAAAACTGTCTCGGTTCATGTCTCTGCCAGGTGAAGGAGATCCTTACAGCGCTGGGATTAGAGGAATGTGCTCACACCCGCACCCTGTCCCTTTCCGGGGGGCAGCGTAAGCGTCTGGCCATCGCCCTGGAGCTGGTCAACAACCCCCCGGTCTTGTTCTTCGATGAGCCAACCAGGTGAGTGCAACTAAAACGTATTTGGCTTATTAGGGCCACGTAAAAATGGGAGTTTCTTGCGTGAGCTCCTGTAAAAACACTGATTAACTCTCAACAGTTTTAAAAAGCAACTTTTTTAGTAGCTTCCAAAAGACATCCGCTGTACTGCTTCTATGTATGTTAGAAACGTTGTACAACCATTTTGGAAGTTCACTGTGCAAGGATCACAAGAGCACTATAGTCTCTAGCTACTGTTATACTCCACCAAAGAACTGAAAGTGATTTGGAATGTGTCCTGTGTCCCTGTCTATGTGCGCTGGGTGGTGTCAGCGGTTTGGACAGCACCTCCTGCATCCAGGTGGTCTCTCTCATGAGGTCCTTGGCTCAGGGCGGACGCACCATCATCTGCACCATCCACCAGCCCAGCGCCAAGCTCTTTGAGATGTTCGATAAGGTGAAGCCCAGCCCTCGTTTTGAACACTGTGATACTAGAGCTCTAGTGTGTCTGGCTCATCTCTATTTGTGTTTGTTCTCAGCTTTACATCCTGAGCCAGGGCCAATGCATCTACAAGGGGACTGTCCCATACCTCATCCCCTACCTGAAGAGTCTGGGCCTTCACTGCCCCACCTATCACAATCCTGCAGATTTCAGTGAGTGGACCAGGATGCATCTGTAATTGATGTGTGTGTGTGTGTGTGTGTGTGTGTGTGTGTGTGCGTGCGTGCGCGCAAGACAAGCTGTTTATATGGAAAAGAAGTTATTTTGTATACAGGCTGTGATCAAATGAGTGCTTCATTCTGTTTCTCACCTTCTCCCCTGCTAAGTCATTGAGGTGGCCTCAGGTGAGTATGGAGACTTGAACCCTGTACTGTTTGAGGCTGTTCAGAGAGGACTCTGTTCAGGCGAGGAGGAGAAGAAAAACTCCAGTGACAAAAAAGACCCTGCGTCCTCCAGCCTTTCCCAAAGTCATAATGTGAGTGTCACTATAAAAGACTGTCCAGTACAGCCCTTTCGGTTACTGCAATGATTTTTGCCTTAGACGACCCCTCTGTCACAGTGAGAATTTCAGAGAAATGATGCTGTTTCCTCGAGCTTCAGTCTAAAAGTTCATAGCGCACATATAGAGGATATGTTTTTCCTCGTGTGAGTTCATGGTACTAACCAGGCCTGTCACCATCTGTGTGTCTCACCAGGATTCTGGGTATATTGAGAAACACACATTTGCAACAAGCACCTTGACTCAGTTCTGCATTCTCTTCAAGAGGACTTTTATCATAATCTGTAGAGACACGGTATGTGGTCTTAGCCACATAAGTGTAATTTTCCACATCCCAATGACCTTATAGCCAATGTTCCTATTTTAAATTGCTTCCTTTTTAACCTGTGAATTTTTTTGGCTTCCAGGTGTTGACCCACCTCAGGGTGATGTCCCACATCTGCATTGGAGTGTTGATCGGCCTTTTGTATCTTAACATCGGCAACGACGCCAGCAAGGTCTTCAACAACACCGGATTTCTCTTCTTCTCCATGCTTTTCCTCATGTTCGCCGCTCTGATGCCCACTGTGCTCACATGTGAGATGGAAGGGTGAATGGGCAACGACTAAGCGAGAGGGTGGTTTCTGTGACTGGGAGGAAGGGTGGGGTCCACATGCAAGGAAAGATTAAATAAACTAGAAAACATAAACAAGATTGTTCATTTTAATGGTATATAGATGAACTCCTTGATATATTGCAGATGATAGGTGATTGTTAGGTAACAGATGCCTTTCTGAAATCAGACGGCCATTTGAAGTCTTAGCGTTGTATTGATGGAAGGCAAAATGTTCTTTTTGGCAGTCCCCCTCGAAATGTCCGTGTTCTTGAGGGAGCACCTCAACTACTGGTACAGCTTGAAGGCCTACTACCTGGCTAAGACAATGGCAGACATTCCGTTCCAGGTAAGTTGGGACTAGAGGGACCCACTGAACTTGACTGGTTGTCTGCAGTGACACCTTGTGAGTTTAACCACAGGCTCTCTTTGGTTCTTGCTCAGGTCATCTGCCCCATCATGTACTGTAGCGTTGTCTACTGGATGACTGAGCAGCCTCCAGAGGCCAGTCGATACCTGCTCTTCATGGCACTGTCCACTTCCACAGCCCTTGTAGCTCAGTCCCTCGGTCTGCTGATTGGAGCAGCATCTACCTCCCTTCAGGTAGGCCCAACTCACTGACTAAATGTAGGCTTTAAACCATGCAGTTGCTGAAGATACCACCTAAGAAAAACACTTAAGATTCTGTTTCTTTTCAGGTGGCTACCTTTGTAGGTCCTGTTACTGCCATCCCCGTTCTTCTCTTCTCTGGCTTCTTCGTAAACTTTGATACCATCCCCAAGTACCTTCAGTGGATCTCATATGTATCATATGTCAGGTGTGTCTAACTGTAAAAATGTCATCTTGGTACTAATACACAGCATAGCAGGGATTTTAGCAAGTTAATCATTCAGGTGTTATGGAAACATCTGGCTTTTTCATTCACTGTTTCGCTAATCTCATAACAGGCCCAATGCCATTTAGGTATATTGACATGAAAAAAGTGTGGAATGTATAGCAGTCCTGTGCTATTTTTGAAATGAAAGCAATGAAGAGATTTTTTGAACCTTGCAACTGTGCCCCTGCTTCCGCAGACATGAGCTTCTTCTGTCTCCTCCCCAGGTATGGTTTTGAAGGTGTGATCTTGTCCATCTATGGAATGAACCGCTCTGAGCTGGAGTGTCCAGCCAAGATGTGCAAGTTCCAGAAGCCGGAAGAGGTCTTGCAACTACTGGACGTGAAGGACGCCAGGCTCTATGTGGACTTCATGGTGCTTGGCATCTTTTTCCTGGTGCTAAGGCTCGTCACCTATCTAGTCCTACGCTACAAGGTCAAGTCTGTGCGATAGGCTCTTGACATTTCTGTCCCCTCTTATTCTGTCCAAGTTCACACCTGTAAAAAGCAGTCGGTCATAAGTGGGTTCCATGTTCACTTTTATACCTTCACTAAGGGGCCTGTCCCGTTTTGAGCACTTCCTCAATTCATGCTTGATTTTTACACTTATGAACTCCGGTTGGACTTGTGTAGATGGTCTTGGGGGAGAAACTGAACAAATCATCAGAAACGTATTCCTTCCAGATGACTCGTCTTTTTCTCCAGTGTCACTGAGGCAAAGGTTGAACAAATGGAGCTGATTTTAGAGAACTGTTCAGTGGAACTAACTAGAGGAAAGAGACACGCTATGGAGAAGCATCAGTACAATCAGTTCATGTGCTGCAGATCTAGCACAGAAAGCTGTAGTCACTGGTTTGGAGGAGTGAATCTCTTAGGTTTAAAAGACAATGCATTTGAATAATGATATTTCTGTATTGCATCTACTGTCAAAACCCCACATGTGGCAAAAGACCAGCTGCTTGAATATCAATTGAATATGATTAATAAGGTTATTTCACTGGATGAATGACAACTCCCACTTAAACGTATTTTCTTAGCATTATTAAATGATCAGTCAGTTTGAATTTATTTTTCTTTACCAGGAACAAAAGTACTGATTTTTTAAGTAGTTTTTTTGAGAATCTTGCCTTTTCAAAGTAAATCTTCATATACTGTAGTTGTGAACATTTAGTTATCTTGTAGTAATAAAAACAGGATATCTTGGTGACGATGTTTTGTGACAGAAGGACTGTGAAGTAAATGGTCATCTTTACAGAAGATCAGAAACACAAAGATTGTGAGCACGTGTGTTTGAAACTACTAGCCCCTTGCAAACAGCATCATGGACCCCCAAAGTTTCTCGTGTGACACACCCTGTCGATCATAACTCCATGTTCATAGAAGGTAAATGAATGCACAGCAACCGTATCGCATCGTTCTTTCTGTTTTTCCGTTTGTCTGAATGTGTGCAAATAGCAGAGGCTGCTGCATTTAAAGGGAGACAAAGGTTTCCAGACTAAACAAGCTAGCAAGACAGCATGTAGACCGCGGCTGCAGTTCCCATTTGATCACCTTTAATGCACCTCAACATTTGTCACACACCTGCAAACACACACACACACACACACACACACACACACTGTACATACATGCATATGTCCCTATATGGTTCGGTCCAATGCACACATATTGAATACCAATAGATTTTATCGCTATGAAAAAATATATGAATTCATATTCCTCATTAAAATGCTAATCATGACATGAATATATATAATGATTGTATAGTATGTTATGATCTAAACATGTACGTAGGCAATTTTGTTCTACTGTATGTGTGTTATCATTTTTATTTTTTTCCATTTAGCACTCAACTGAAAATAGCTGTGATTGCAGGGTACTTACAGAGGGTAATACTGTGTAATCCATGAATCGATTAGCATCTCTTCAGCCACATGTTAACTCAATAAACCTGTTTTATGTAATTGCAAAAGTCACTGGGCAGTGTTCTTACAAACCTGATGCAGACTAGCTCAATGTTAAATTGCTCTGGATCTATCTAAAATGCCGGGTTCTCTTGTAAGCCGACACGTTTGTCCGAGGTGACCAAAAACGTCGAGCAGGCGATTTCACAATGATTTACTGCTTTATACAACGGGGCATTTTTGATGTATAAATTCAGGGTACATGTGCTGCCCCGTGCACTGTGGACATCTACCGCTTCTGTCCATCCATTTTCTTGAAGAACCCGAGCGACTAAATTTAGTACGAGAAGTCTGAATGGCTTGTTATAAAATAGCCTCCAACTTTACATAACCTTGCGCATAAATTCCAACGACTGACTGTAATGGGAGGTACATAAGGAGCACTATTTTGTGATGCAGTCGAGGGGCTGTAGCAGGAGAATTTGATAATAGAACTCCCAGGGAGTTTTAACATATTCTAGGAAACATACTGAACCATATACATGCAATGCACTTCCTAGCCTGCTCTTCCAATCGCTCCCATGTTTGTTCAAGGAAGTAACTTATGTTCAAAAAAAAAATTATTGCTTTCCAAATGGATCGAGAGCATTATTTAAGTCGCTTTTGATACTGTCATCCTTAAGCAATATAAAAGGAATAACTGTGCCTCGTTCAGGATTTTGTGTTCTTTTCTGAAAAAAGATCAACAGCTCACTGTCAGAAAAGAAAAAGATGCCCAGTGTTGTTTGACTCTTATTTTACAGTTCCACCCGCAATGTACAGAGGAAGAAAGCACTGATGTGTGTGTTAAATCTGCTATCCCCTTTAATCTGTACATTGCTTTAACGGTAAAAATTTGTGCAATATGTGTCTAAGGTCTAAGGACCTACCAAGACTAATCTTACCAAAGGGAAAGACACTTGACCAAGACATGTGAAGGACATGCCAGTCACTGGGGAAGATATTAAAAATTTAGAAAACACTATTAAAGAGCGCCAAACTATCTCTTGTCCTCTGATGTCACAAATTGTATTTCTGATATGAGAGTGAGAAAAACCCTTTAGCTGCTTATGAATTTGCAATCTAGTTTGTATTATTGCATGTTTGCTCTGGAAAAATCGATACCAAAATAATACCCGGCTTTGTGTAGTACTACGATTATTATTACTGTTTATTATCATTGCTCTTGTGTTGCTACATTGCGCGGTGTTTGAATGTGGTCGCCGGTCACGTCCATGCTAAACTGCACACTGCCGCCCTTCTAGTGGTTATGCATAAAAACTGTTGTCATGGATGTGAAAAGGAAATTCCATTCCATTTGTCACATGATGTAATATCTTCTTTCGAGCTGCTTTGCTGATGTGGTTATTGATACCTCATCAGACCACACCGTTCGCAACGGGTGTGAGAACTGCCCGCCAGCCCAGCAGGCCAACCACACAGACCAGCTTCAAGCTCTACTTCATAACCAACTATCACTCATCTCTTTCCTCTTCCCATTGGTCTGATTTTATCAGCTTTCAAAATACAAGTTCTGTGTGCTGAAATCTACTCAAACGGTTACAATAAAAGCATATATTTATACGGCAGACCCACGTCTTTGTAATTAAGAAACGGCGCCCGACCCTACCTTTACACACCAGGAGAGGAATACTGACTCTACTTTGTTCATTGTTGGATTGGATCCCACCAAGACGGCCAGTGACCCAGACAGTTTTATAATGTTCTCGAACTGCAACACATTTATGTGTGTCAGCAAAGCTTTGCAAGGGTCGACTGCCTGGATCAAATAGTCCAGTGCCTCCATTTAAAGATTAAGCTTAGTGTTCCCACTTTACGCAGGTGGGGTCCCAGGTCCTCCACTAGGGCTATTGGAACAGGTGGGTCAAACTTGGCCTCCACCTTCTGACTCTGCCATTCTGCTGCCCGGTTGTCCCACTGTCCCACAGACCGTGGGTTCCAGAAATCTGCCCTCCTGCACCCTTTCTCTCTTTTCCACAGTTTTGCCTGCAGCAATACTCCTCCCCAAGCACCCTGTATGAGATGCTGTTAACTGTTCGGCGTTTTGTAATAAGTAGAAGGGCATGTTTTCCTATCGGCACTCAGGCATAAGCGGGAAGGTTTGCTCAGCACTTTCCACTTTCCTTAAACCACTCATTAACTGGAGCATCAGTGCATGTGGTGCCAAACAGAAATTTAAAACTAAACAGGAAAGCCAAGTACACAAAATGATGGATACATGCTGCTATTTCTGCGTTTGAACGCTAGGGGCAGCAAGACTCACTCAGAGGGGAGCGGAAGGAGTGGGTGGGTGGGTAGGGGGAGGTGTGACAGTGAAAGAGAGAAACAGGGGAAGCTTTTTTTTACACCTTTTACATTTCATTAAGTCATTAAGTTTTTATTTCTGTTATATTCAAAACTTTTCCGGAAATAGATACATTTGTCTCTTCCTCCTGGCTAGTAAATGAGTCAGGGTTGTAAGACTGAATATTTTTTTATTCTTTTCCAGGTTAGTTTTCTTTCTCTACTTACAGTGTTGCATTATCTTGTGTCACATGAAGTGCAGAAGCGACATGTGAAGTAACATTTGTGAGCACAGTGGATAGTAGGTTTTGAATAGTACATATTTTTATATTCAGTATTTTAAAGCCCATCAAAAAGCAATTTGACAAATGTATATTTGAAGTAATGTGCTTTGACCCACCATCTTGTTTCACTCTATGTAAAAGCAACACGGTCACAGCTTCACACCTCAGCAAAATATCTAAACTTTTTGTGGGTAGATAAAGAAGCATTTCCTGTGAGTATTTTCATTTAAATATATTTCCGCTGGGTAATATACTCAATAAACTCTGGGAGTTTGAGGTTACAGTGCAGTTGTTTTGTTTTGTAGAATTGTGCTCTTCTGGACTGAGACCAGTGTCATACATGGGGTCAGATGCAGCCACTTTTTCAGCGTAAGGGACACAGCCCCACATGCTCCTATCACCAGTGGGAATACCTTGGTTTTCACCTTCCACATTCTCTCCAGTTCTTCTTTCAATCCCAGGTGTTTCACTAGCTTCTCATATTCTTTCATCCTGATGTTTCTACCACTTGGAATCTCCACACTTATCATCACCGCTATATTACCACAATATCTAGTCGGATGGCCTGTACCTGTTTATCTGTCTGGATTGGAAGTGCCACGGGATCTTGGCTCTGTTGTTCTCCACCACCCCCTTTTAGAGCCACGCTCCTTATAGATGTTCTTGTATATGATTCCTGCTACTTGGTCGTGCCTGTCAGTATTCGCTGCCCCTGCCTGCATCTTGCAGATAGGTGCTGGATTGTCTCAGGGGCTTCTTTGCACATTCTGCACCTGGGATCTTGCCTGATATGGTACCTTTGCTTCGATTTACCTGGTTCTGAGGGCTGGTTCTTGTGCTGCCAAAGATCAGTGCCTCTGTACTGTCCTTCAATTCTCCGTTTTCCAGCCACTTCCAGGATCTCCTCATGTCGACCTCCTCTGCTATCTGTCAGTTTCACAGTTTTCCCAATTTGCTTCAGACATTCCCCTAGCACCTCATCTTTAGAGGCCATTGCTCGGATGTGGTCATGGATGTTTCCTATTTCATTCACGACAGAAGTCACAACACTTTCCATAAATATATGTATGTGTATATAACATATGTACATATACATATACATGAGTGTGTATAAAAAGTGGGGAAAATATTTAGATTTTGTGTTTAAATGTGGTCATTTAAATAGCAGCATTTATACTCCAAACAAATGGTTGCCTGTCTTTGTACGCTGGATGCAGTTCTGCTCAGCATTATTGGTACCCTTACATTTTAGGTATATCATGTAAAATATGTTCAGAAATAAGTGGAAATTTATTAGCGTGTCAGGATACTTTAATTACAATGTTCACAGGTATACAGCAAAGAAAGATGTCCATTCAACTTAGTTTTTTTTTTTGAGAAGAAGAAAATATGACCTGTACAGTATAAAAGCCACTTTTCCCTAACACTTGGCAGCACTAAAGTTGCCAGTCTACAAACACATGTTTTTATGCTTTTCCCTCAACACCAGGGTCCTCCGTGGCCTTTGCTCATAAAACCTTTCTTGGTTTAGTGTGCAGTGTCTCCTACGGGTTTTAACCAGCACTCCATATTGCCACAGGTCAGCTTTAGGAATTATCGAGCTGCAAATGTTTTTGTGATGCATCTTGGGTGTAACAGGATCCAAATGCAAAGGCAGACTGGGGAACTATATGAGTAGAGTAGATTTTTGGCAGAGATAAGCAGAAGATATCGATCTGTGTGTTGACACATGAGAAAGGAAGGAACACAGCAACACCTGCAGCTATCTGCCATCTCTCCCTGACACATTCTCCTAGTTATTGCAGTCACTGTAAACAAACACCTGCAGTTGGTTACCATGCCTCCCTGACATATGCACCTAGTTACAGCAAACAAACACACAGGGGTCACGGCCCCAGCTGTCTATTTAAACACATCATTGACAAGGTACAAACTGATGTACTTTTGCAAATAAACCACAGTTTGAGCCAAAAAGTGGTCCTGAGAGAAGCAATAGGTAGGTGTAAAAGCGGGAATGATGTTCCATGTTCCGGGGCGGGCGCGAATGGGACGGTACATTAGGTATCCTTTAAGGAGCCAATGCTGAAAAACATAGCTGACAGTATGGGTTCACACTCTCGTGAGAAGTCGAGAGTATGGGATATATTTTTTTAATTTTACGCATTCTCCCACACCCCTTTATCCTGAGATAATTGTTTTAGGACCGCGGGGCTATGGGTATGAAACTGGGTAAATGCTGCCCATTATATATATTCTGATCAGATGTAATTTGCAGTCATATGCATAATCTTATTATTGTTGTTATTCTTATTATTTTATCTGATGCTGATGCTGTGCAGGTGGGAAATTTTTCAGTATTATTGGTAAGTACCTACACTTAAGGGAATTACAGCAGGAGGATGTGATATGAAAAATATACCAGTATTTTGAGTCCTCAAAGAAATGAATTCAGTGAAATTAATAATATAATGTAATGTGATGTAGTGTAACATAATACTTTCTTTAGAGCAGCTGAGCTGGGGACCAGAATCAAGGGGCCTGCAAAACTTTTTGTCGCATAGTGCACAGAAATGCCGACTGCTGTGGGCTAAGAATGCCGCAGTGGACATGGGCACTGGGTCTGTGGAGCAGATTCTCTTCCACAGGAACACGATTCTGGTCTCCAAGGAAAGGTTTAAACTATGACTGGCACATGGCCACCTATGCATCATAAAAGCAGCTTTAATACCATGAACATCCTTGCTCTAGATTTAAGTCATCCTGACACTATAAAGTCTGCGTGCTTTGAAGAGTGACCTAGGCAGCGATTTTGGGAACGTTAATTTCTTTAATATGCAAAGCATTCATGGGTCAAATTGTCAGAATGTCTAGCGTAGCTACTGTATTCCCTGTCTCGTGCCCTACGTTTGCAAAGTAGATTCGGGACCCTTTACTAGATAAGTAGTAATGGTAAATTAATGAAAGGATAACAAAAATAATCTAGAATTGTTTTATGCTACAAATATTATAAAACTAGCTGAGACAGCCAGTGTTGCCTAGGCTAGAATGTGGAAAGGTAAATGGTAATAAAACATATAAACACCAAACTGCACTTCCCTTAAAGTGATGTATAGAGTACACAAGTATTGTTACTGAAAATGCTTAAATGGTGACAGCTATTTCCATCATTATGGGAAAAATAATAATGCTTCCCAGCCCATCCGAAATCCCCAAAACAAATTTTCCCAAGATATCATTAAAACTGTAAAACACGTTGTGGCACCGCAGTGCACAAACGCAGTGTGTAATTTGTTTTTTTACACATTTTTACAAGCTTGGATGAAATTGTGATGTTGGGGTTTTTTTGTTTTTATAACCTTTTTTTTTTTCTTGCCAGAGTGCACTGTATGTAGCAAATAGTGCAAATGGGAGTATTGGTGTTAAAAGTTTCTGGTGAAAACCGGTAAATCAGGATCTTGTAAGTCAAGGGATGCCTGTAATAAAATATACAGTGCTGTGCAATTTTTAGGTACTTTTGAAAAAATGTGTAAAGCATGGATGCTTCCAAAAAATAATGCCATGAACAGTTTTCATTAACCAGTGAACTTCCTAGAAAGTGCAGTAAGTCTGGCTTGAAAAACAAGTCACTTAAGTTAACTGACAGACAGACAAATGGACAGAAATTCAGCTTTACAGATATAGAGATGGGTCTGTGTTGTCATTATCCTGACAAAATACCTTTCATTTTTTTGAGGTTTTGTGATACTGTTTTTGAACAGGTTATAAGAACTAATCCCCCCACATCACGCAAGAATTTGGGGTGATTTCAGAGAACGATCAAACCCTATTGAATGTATGTATTTGTGTATCACAAATATATTAATACAACTTTTTAACATTAAATTTGGTTGAATCATTTCATCTATTGTATCTGAATGGAACCTGACAACAAAGTGGTGACTGGCAGGTTCTTTGTCGGGGGTGCGGTTGACACAGTTATTGTTTATAGCCAGGGTTTGGTATCTCTCAGACTTTCTATCTCCCTACTTTTGAGTTTTTTGTATAACCTGGGCCTGTGTTCAGGTTTTGATTGATCACATTCTACCTGTTGTTTATTACGGGATTATTACGGGAAGTATTAGACTGGGTGAGCATCTGGATGGATGCCTTGTGTAACTGTACATTTGCACTGGGAGTCCACTTGAGTGCCCACACTGCCATGGGCTACACTTATGCAGAGAATGAGTTATAGTTTCAGTAGAAGTTGGCCCCCTGAAATAGTCAGGACCGCTGTGACGGCAAAGCTGTTGGCGACCCATGGCAAGAGCAGAGCACGTCAGCAGAGCGGCGGAGGGCAACTCAAAACTGAAGGAGAGCAGCAGAGGCAGCAAAATCAGAGGCAGAGGCAGTGTAGGTGTGGTAGAAGGTGCACGAAACCAGGTAGAGGGGCAGAAGCAGTGAGGATGGTGGGACTGGCAATAGGTTAGGCAGGAAGGGGAGGTCTGAAGCTGCGGCATCTAGGACAGAGCTGCCCCAAGAGTGGGCTGGGGGGGTGGGGTTAAACCGGGCATGGCCTGAGATGCTCGAACTGTGATCGTTCAGGTTGGTTCGACATCGCTTGTGGATCGCAACTTTCAAATAGTGCTATGGACTCAGTGGGTTAGAGGTCAGGACTGAAGGAATAGGAAGTGGGCTGAGAAAAAAACTCAAAACGATGTGCAAACCTGACACATTCCTGCCCCAGAAGAATAATCCATAAGGCATATTCATGAACTCTGTTAGCTTGTGACGATAATCATTCCCCTTTTTCCTCTTTTCTAGCGAGCTGGTATGGACAAGAAAACTGTGGAGACTGGAATTGTCTCCATTCCCATGGAAGATGTGCCACACAATGGGGCTGACCGACAGCTCCCCCCCCTGCACCAGATAAACACACAGTCCCAGCATTTTTCCCACCTACCTCATCGCTCCGCCGTGGACCTGGAGTTCAATGAGCTGTCATATATTATTCGTGAGGGTCCCTGGTGGAAGAGGACAGGTAGAATATCCTACAGGGAAGCTGAAGCTTTAAAACAGTTTCCATGGGTGGCTGTGAGTGGTAACAATTAACTGAGGAAGGGACCCCATTTTATGGGGACTGGTTTCAAGTAATCTGTCCATGCAGTAAAAAATAATGGAAACAAACTCTTACATATAGTTTTTTGTCTTCTCAGATAGGTATTATTTTCTGCGGGTGTTTGGTTTTGAGTGCATTTATTTAGCCATATTTTTCACTCTGGAATTTCTGGCCAAGCACCTTTCTCCATGGAACAATGTCCTTCAAGTGACAGTTGCTGCCTTCATTGAATATGTTCCTACTGCTGCCACTAATCGGATTCTGAAGGCCACATTTTTGAGACTGAAGTTCTTTTTGACACAAAAAAGGAGCCCATTCCGACACCTGTGAAACATAGAGCAATCTGACATGTTCTCTCGTCCAGATCACACCTTTACCTAGCACAGCATGCGTAACCATTATCATCGTCTCCTCATCCAAAATGCTTGGCATCACTTCCATTTGTACGTGATGAGCATCCCCCCCCCCCCCCCCCCCCCCCCCCCCCCCCCCCCCCCCCCCCCCCCCC
>UFQX01000177.1:145956-275708 GCA_900497675.1 Arapaima gigas
CCCCCCCCCCCCCCCCCCCCCACGGCCCGATAAGTCTCACGGCTCCTTTGTTTTGGCAAGCTTCTTCATATGCCAGAAAGGCCCAGTGTAAATAACCACTCTAATAAACAAGAGCTACCCAGCATTCCTTGCTGTGTCAGTCTACTGCTTTGTTGTAAATGCTGTTTTCTTCATGAAGAAGTACATTTGAACAATGTCACAAACAAACATGCCCAATCAAAAATACATATTTATATGAAGAACAAATCTTAAATCAGAATGAACATACCTTGCATGAATAACATCATTAGGTTGCTGCTGATCATTTATAATACAGATGCTGCAGCATTATGAATATCTGTTGAGTTGGGAAAGTATTGCTTCTTATATCTACTTCCTCCCTTGATGCTTCCAGGCTACAAAGCGTTGCTCAGCTGTCTATCAGGGAGGTTCTGCAGTGGGGAGCTGATTGGTATCATGGGGCCCTCGGGGGCTGGCAAGTCCACCCTGATGAACATCCTGGCCGGATACAGGTGAGATTTGGGGCCACAGTAAGGATTTTGTAAAACGGAAACTTCTAGACTACAGACGAAGGTAAAACTTGATCTCAGCAAGCAGGACTGTTTCAGAGCAAAGGTCATTGTCACGTGACTGACGGTGCTTTGCTCGCCCGCAGGGAGACGGGGATGAAAGGGCAGATCCTAGTGAACGGGAAACCCCGGGACCTGCGTACCTTCCGCAAGATGTCCTGCTACATCATGCAGGACGACATGCTGCTGCCACACCTCACCACGCAAGAAGCAATGATGGTGAGGTCACTTAATAAGATCGGGCCTTGAGGCTCAGCAGTCTTTGCATGCAGCAGAGCCAGTGCTTTTTTGACCTTGATAAATGTGTTTTTGACCAATTATATATAATAAGTACATTGACCTCTACTGGTTATGTCTGTATATATGGCACAGTGTTTGTCCAGTTGGTAATTTTTCAGTCTTACAAAATGTGCAGTTAAATCCACTGTCCTTATGTTCAGGTGTCTGTTAACCTAAAGCTTAATGAGAGCAAGGACCTGAAAAAGGACTTGGTGAGTTGGCAACGAGTGAACAACAGTTTATGATGTACAGACTGCCCTCAACTTGAGACGTACCCAACATAGCACTTAAGACAGTCAATAATAATAAATAATAATGATTTTAAAAAATGAAATGGATGAAAACTGACAAAAAATATTTTCAGTGATTCCATGAATTCTGGTACATGAATCCATCTTACAGCTAATTAAAACATGTATACATGAACATCTTGTAATGTACAATTTACAATATACGTACAACACTGTAGCACGATAGTGTTTGCTGACAGCCATACAAAAATATACGCTATGACACAATTGAATGTTGAATGTGAAGTGTTGAAGTGATGAAAAATGCATTAAAATATTGCACATGTATCTGCACAGTATGCATGTGTGACATTAGCGTAACTATTGCGTAAAGTGAACGTCATATAAGACTGTGTGCTACAACATGATGGCAGAGCCACACACAACCAGCAACCATCCTCTAGTGAACACCACCGTATCCTCCATTAACACCACATCTCCCTCATACTGCTGATCGTGGACTGTCCATCAACAAGCTCAAGGTTTACGGAGCTGTTGAGTATGGTCATAAGTCGAGGACAGTTCCTGTTTACCAACATCAGCACTGTTTCCCATGCAGTCACAGAACTATGTATCAACCAAAGGCATATAGCAACATCAAACTGTCATGTTTCTGCCAGATAAAGGAGATCCTTGCAGCACTGGGATTGGAGGAATGTGTTGACACTCGCACCATGTCGCTTTCGGGCGGACAGCGCAAGCGTCTGGCTATTGCCTTAGAACTGGTCAACAACCCGCCAGTCATGTTCTTTGACGAGCCAACCAGGTGAGCAAATCCAGAACATGGATTTGGGTCTATTAAGGCCCAAATGACAGAGGGAATTGTTTGGGTGAACTACAATGTAAAAACACTGTTTAACTCACCGGTTTTGGAAATGTTTGTGCTTAATTTGTGAAAAAAAAATCTGATTATACTACATCCATGCATATTCAGATCGTCGTATAACTATTTTGAAAGCCCAGTGTCAAAAGACACCATAAGCTTACAAACTGCCTCTTACAATCTCTAAATTCCCTTATGATTGCACAAAGGAACTGAAAGTGATTTGGAATGTGTCCTGTGTCCCTGTCTATGTGCGCTGGGTGGTGTCAGCGGTTTGGACAGCACCTCCTGCATCCAGGTGGTCTCTCTCATGAGGTCCTTGGCTCAGGGCGGACGCACCATCATCTGCACCATCCACCAGCCCAGCGCCAAGCTCTTTGAGATGTTCGATAAGGTGAAGCCCAGCCCTCGTTTTGAACACTGTGATACTAGAGCTCTAGTGTGTCTGGCTCATCTCTATTTGTGTTTGTTCTCAGCTTTACATCCTGAGCCAGGGCCAATGCATCTACAAAGGGACTGTCCCATACCTCATCCCCTACCTGAAGAGTCTGGGCCTTCACTGCCCCACCTACCACAATCCTGCAGATTTCAGTGAGTGGACCCGGACGCATCTGTAATTGGTGTGTGTGTGTGTGTGTGTGTGTGTGTGTGTGTGTGTGTGTGTGTGTGTAGCAGTTTAAAATTATGAAAGTATGTTATTTTTGCATACAGCCTTAAAAAACTGAATTCTTCATGTTTCCCTCCTTTACTTCTAAGTCATGGAGGTGGCCTCTGGAGAGTATGGAGATCTGAATCCTATGTTGTTTGAAGCTGTTCAGAGAGGACTCTGTTCAGAAGAGAAGGAAGACTCCTGTGATAAAAATAACCTTTCCTTGTCCAGGTTTTCCCAGTGTCACAGTGTAAGTTTCACTGAAACAACTCTGGTTCCATCAGTCTCACAGTGTAACAATTCATAAATACAAGAGGCTGTATTTTTTCCAGTGAGTTTTAACCTGGCCTTGTCACCATCTGTTTGTGTCTCCCAAGGATTCTCAGTATATTGAGAAACACACATTTGCAACAAGCACCTTGACTCAGTTCTGGATTCTCTTCAAGAGGACTTTTATCATAATCTATAGAGACACGGTATAGGATCTTAGCCACATAAGTATAACTTTCAATATTGTAATGATCTTGTAACTGATAACCCTATTTTAAATCACTTCTTTTTTAACCTGCAAAATTTTTGTGTCCAGGTGTTGACCCATCTCAGACTGATGGCCCACATCTGTATTGGAGTGTTGATCGGCCTTTTGTACCTCAAGATTGGCAATGATGCCAGCAAGGTCCTCAATAACAACGGATTCCTCTTCTTCTCCATGCTTTTCCTCATGTTCGCCGCTCTGATGCCCACTGTGCTCACATGTGAGATGGAAGAGTGAATGGGCAGGACCTAAGAGAGAGGGTGGTTTCTGTAACTGGAAAGAAAATAATGTACTGTATCGTTTTCTGAAATCAACCAACCATTTGAAGGCTTACATTGTTGTTTTTGGTAGTCCCCCTCGAAATGTCCGTGTTGTTGAGAGAGCACCTGAACTACTGGTATAGCTTGAAGGCCTACTACCTCGCCAAGACAATAGCAGACATTCCATTTCAGGTCAGTTGGGATTAGAGGAACCCACTGAACTTGACTGGTGCATTTCTTCAGTGGCAACTCCTTATGAGTTAAATGGCACCCTCTCTGTGATTCTTTCATAGATCATCTTTCCCATCATGTACTGCACTATTGTCTACTGGATGACTGAACAGCCCCCAGAAGCTAGTCGCTACTTGCTTTTCATGGCTCTGTCCATCTCCACAGCTCTTGTGGCTCAGTCATTGGGGCTCCTCATTGGATCAGCATCTACATCCCTTCAGGTAGGCCCACCTCACTAAATATAGACTACGAATCATGTGCTTGCTGAAGATACCTGCCAAGAACAACAACTGAGACTCTGTATTTTCAGGTGGCTACCTTCGCAGGTCCTATCACTGCCATCCCTGTTCTTCTCTTTTCTGGTTTTTTTGTAAACTTTGACACCATCCCCAAATACCTCCAGTGGATCTCATATGTGTCCTATGTCAGGTGTGTCTACATGTAAAAGTATCGTCTTTGGTACAAATACACCATATAACAAGGATTTTAAAAGGCGAATCAGCCAGGTGTCAAGTGAACGTGTTATTATTCATCATTATGACACTCTCAACAACTGAAATGCCCTTTAGTTATAGAGATGAGCAAGGAACCATTTGTTTCTATGTCCAATGCTATTTTTGGAGAGGAAAATGAAGAACAGCCTTTTTTGAAACTTGCAGCAGTCCCCCTTCTTCCCCAGACATGAACTTTGTCTGTCTCCTCATCAGGTATGGCTTTGAAGGTGTGATCTTGTCCATCTATGGAATGAACCGCTCCAAGCTGGAGTGTCCAACTGAGATGTGCAACTTTCAGGACCCAGAAGAGGTCTTGAAACTGTTGGATGTGGAAGATGCAAAGCTTTATGTGGATTTCATGGTGCTTGGCATCTTTTTCCTATCACTAAGAGTCATCACCTCCCTAGTTTTACGCTACAAGGTCAAGTCTGAACGATAGGTTTTCCATAGTTCCGTCATCACTTACCCAAGTTTATACTTTTTGCCATTATTAGTTGCCAGTGCTTTCCATGTTCTCTGTACGTTCAATAAGGGGGCAGTCACATTTTGAACATTCCCTTGTTTAAGGTTTGATTTTTTTAAAATCCTTTTGGACAATGGTTGGCTTGGTAAGATTTTAGTAGGGAAGAAACTAAGGAAATTGTCTTTCATTCGACTGTCTTTAGTGTCACTGTTTGGATGAACAAATGCCACTTTTTTTAGGCAACTGTTCAGTGGAAAAGAAAGAAGCATCAGTCTTTCAATATGCTGGAGATCTAGCACAGAAAATTATAATCAGTTGGTTCAGTGAATTGTGTATTTAACAATTCAAAGACACAGTGTTTGAACAATGATATTTCTGTATTGTGACAAATGTCAGAGCCCTATACATGGCAGTAGACTACTTAAATATTGACTTAATATGAATAGTCTTTGTGTATTTCATTGAATTATCATAAATACATGTATTAGATGCAGCCATGGTATATGCAGTTTAGCTATAATGCAGCTAAATTTTTAATACCACCTCCCAGTTTACAAAATAGATGCCAGATCCCAGCTCCGGAAATTCATCTATAAGAAATGCAAAGTTCCTATGTGGTGTGAATAGCTTGTTCCTGTATTACACTGCTTTGCGACGTAATTCTGTTCAGTACAGCAACCTGTAAGGGACATACTTTACTACACACTTTAATCTTAAATAAAGCAGTGCGAGGCCCTGTGTGTTGCACTACGCTGCATGGCAACATGCTGTGCTGTTACAAGGTGTTTACAGTGGTTTGGTGATATTTGGGGAATTTGGTTTGAAGGTTTTAGATGGACTAGGAATGCATCATTATTTTTACCACAAAAAATAATGGAAAATAGCATCCCAATATAGACAATTTCAATTTACACAACATTTTCAGGAACAAATTGAAGTGTGTAGATGAGGGCTTACCTGTGTACATATTGTACATTTTGCTCCCTTTCACTGAAATTTATTTTTCGTAGTATTATTAGTCAGTTTAAAGTGGATTCTTTAAAGCCAGAAAGTACTGACTGTTTAACTCATTTCTTGAGAACTTTTTAAAATAAATCCTCATTGTGCTTGAGAGCATTCAATTATCTTTGAAAAAGTAATAAAAACATCTTGCTGACAATGTTTCTAAATCAAAATGACTGCATAGTAAAGGGTCATATTTAAAATTCATGAACAGAAAAATTAAGATCACGTTTGAAACTACTAGCCACTCAATCTCTTTAGTTCCTTTTGTAACACGACCTGTTAGCACAACTCAGTATTCAAAGAAGGTAAATGAATGTCCAACTGTGTCACATATTTTTTTTCTTTTTGTAAAACTGCACAAATAGCAACAGCTCTTATTTTTAAACGCAGACAAATATTTCCACATTAAACAACTAGCAAGACACATGGATTGCCCTGGAGTCCCTGTTAGGTCATTGTCTCTCCCTCAACATTTCATTTTAATACAAACAAGGGTCAATCAAAAAGTACTTAACTTTTACTTCCTTCTCAGAACTGAAAAAAATTCAGGTTTGGTCATCCGTCGTGCATGCAAATATACACATAGACACAGATGCACATACTTCATGTATATCTGCTGTGGTGCACATCTGACCTATTGACATCGAACACTAGATTTTACTGTTGAAAAAGATTGCACGACTTCATATTTTTATTAAAATTCAAATGAATGTATAACTGACTAAAGTCTATTGTTGACTACTAAATGTAATGTTAAAACTACAGTTACCTTTGGTTGCAAAGGGGAAGTAAGTTGGATTTGTGAACATCTCTATCCTTTAACAAGGTACTGCACTGAACTTGAACAGCTTCCAGAACAGACTAAAAGTACTGTGGGCACCAACAGGGTAAACAAGAACAGCTGAGTGGTTCTCATGTCACAATACTTACTAGAATACAATGGCACCAACAAAAGCTTACATGCAGGAAGAATAAATGGAAATCACTGCCAGTACCCCAAGCTAGCAACCCAGTACCGATACAGTCCCTTCCATGATGGAACAGTGGTCACATGTCAAAGCTCACCAACAGGAACAGATGACCAAAAATTCCCACAGGATTGAATGAGGTCTTTTGTGACCCAGTCTCAATAAAAACTTGTCAGCACGTCTGTCGGAAACTGCATCCAAGGCTGATGCACAAAATTGCATGACCAGGTGAAAAGGACCTGGATCTCCAAGCAAAGGATAAAAGTAATACGGTTTGATGAGGCATCTTTTAACCTATTTCACCCTCCATCCAGTTGGGTTTAAAACTGGAGAAAAAAGATGCATTCAAGCCAAAATGCCTGTAGCCAACTGTTATTTATGGTGGAGGATCTGTAATAGTATGAGCAACCATTTCGTGGGAGTCATTAGGCCAGTTGATGTCTCTGCATGGTCATATAATAGGCAAGGAATATGAGGCCATTTTACAGGGCCAGGTGTACCCTATGGTGTAACCACTGTTCCCAGATTATAGCCCACTTTTCCCAGGATGATAATGCCATCACACATAGTCCTAAAACAAATTCAGGAGTTGTTTCAAGAACATCAGGATGAAGTCTAAAATCTTCCATGGATTTAGTTACCAGATCTAAACATCAATGAACTTTTATTGAAAGTTCTGGAGCACAGAGTGCAGATTTCCTCCTTCACCCCTCCAAAAACTAAAGGCTTCTTTTTGACACATGGTGTAATACCCCACTATACACAGTTTGGTACTGCATGACAGCATTCCAACAAGGATTGAAGCAGTTCTTGAAAACAGTGTGACCATACTTATTAGTTCCTTGATGCTGATATAGTTTTGGGTACTTCTGTTACTTTGTGAACGTACCATGACAGTAACAATACTCTTTCAAAATAATCTGCCAAGAGGAAAATGATGTATCTATTGAATCTGCCCCTTTTATCTGCACTTGCATTAACAACGCAGCTTCTGCAGTACGTGTCCAAGGACCTTCCAGGGTCCAAATTCCAAATTTTTGTAAAGGATTGGACACTTGACAAGGACATGTCAAGGACATGTCAATCATTGTGGAATGTATTAAATAATTATAAAACACTATAATAAAAAAGGCCAAAGTATCTGTTGTCAGCTGGTGTCACCATCTGTCTTTCAGATATGAGAAAAAACTTATTCAGGCTGGAAATATTCACAGCTGCTTATGAATTTTCAATCTAGTTTGCATTCCTAGATGTTTGCTCTGGAAAACTGATACCAAAAAGAAAACCCAGCTGACTGCCTCGGTTTGTTATTATAGGCACTGTTGTCCTGAATGTGAAAAGGGAATTCCATTGCATTTGTTGCATGACACAGTATCTTTATTTGAGCTGCTCTGATGCTGTTATCAACTGACCCCTGATCAGACCGCACCATATAGCGCAGCGTGTGAGAACTGCCCCCGAGCACACCGGACAAGCTGGCTTCACACTGCTCTTCTTAACCATCACTCGTCTGTTTTCCTATTTATCCGATTTTATCAACTTTCGAAATGCAAGTTATATGTACTGAATTGTACTCAAATGGTTACAATAAAAGCATACAGTACTGTGCAAAAGTCTTAGGCGTGCAACTTCAGTGTCTGTTGAGAAGTACAGGTAGATTCTTATCTACCATCAGGGAGGTTTCTGGTTGGTCCCAAATTCATTCTGCAGCCTGAGAATGACCTCAAACACCCAATCTCAGTCATACACAACTATCTTCAGCAACAGATGGTGTGGTCCCCACAGAGCCCTGATCTCAACATGATCAAGTCAGTCTGGGAGGACATGCAGAGACAGTCAAAGTCTGCAGAAGAACTGTGGCCAGTTCCTCAAAATGTTTGGAAGAACCTACCGACCTCTACCTTAAACTGCATGCAAGTTTGCATAAGAGAATTGATGCTGTTTTAAAGGCAAAGGGTGGTCCCACCAAATATTGATCTGATTGAGGTTTTTGTCTACTGCACTTTTTAGAAGGTTTATTGATTAATAAGTATTCACGGCATTATTTTTGGAACCATCCTCGCTTTACAGAATTTTTCCCACACGTGCCTAAGGCTTTTGCACAATATTGTACGTTTGGAATGACCTGTGTCTTTCTAACTCTTTTTCATTCAAAACTGTTGTGGAGTTATGAACGCTTGCCATATTCTCTCCTGGATTGGTTTCCACCAAGATGGCTGCTGCCCCCGGCAGTTTTATAATTCTCCAGGTGCAACACAGTTATGCGCAACAGTAAAGTTTTACAAGGCCTGGACTTGCTGGAACAAAGAGTCTTGTGCCTCTGGTTAAACATTAAGCACAGTGTGGCTGCCTTGCACAGGTGGAGTCACAGGTATTCCTCTAGGACTGCGAGAACAGGTGGAACAAACATTGGAGCTACTCACCCATCCTGCTACCCAGTTGTCCCAGAAGAAGGTACACCATCACAACACAGGTAACAGATTTCTCTTCCATTTCTTTCCTTTCTTTCTTTCAGTTACTGTTAACTCTTCTGTTTCGTAATCAGTAGAAAGGAATGTGTTTGTCAGCACGCAGGTGTTAATGTGTGGATGTGCTCAGCACTTTCCACTTTCCTAAAACCACTGATCAACCATAATGTCAAGAAAGAAGTAGAATTTTCAACTGCAAAAAGAAATTTCAACTAAAATGGAAAGCAAGGGCTGACTTTGCGTAGATGCCATGTAATTTAGGTTTCACCGTGTCCATGCAGCACGAGCGACTGGAAGGAGCAATTTCAGTGTAGTGATAGTAACCTCATCTGTGTCTTAATGTGTGTACGGCCGACAGGCAAATAAGTGCAAAATTTCAATTATTGTCTATCTGAATAGTTTGCTTGGAGAAGGATTGTACAGCCCATGTCACTGGGTCAGAAATTACTCAGAATCTCCATAATCATTAGTTAAACTGGCTACCTGCCAAACAGGTAGCCAGTCCAAAACATGCTAGTTGTATACAAATTTTCAAAGATACTGTCATTTGAAAAGAAATTCAGAAAACGTGCCGTTTCAGGATCAGAAAGAAATTCCTAGTTTGTCAGCTTGCTTCTTAATCGATGGCGTTTCGTGCCACGCTGGTATCTCTGTGCTACTGCTGCTCTTGCGAATTTGAGCTGACAATCGCAGGTTAACACAGTGTGAGCTTGGGATGTGCATGTAAGTCAGTGTCTCAGCAGTTTGTCTCCTGTCAGTACAGGAGTAGGATAAATTGATTCCCAATCCTAAACAGTGATGTAACTCACAATACCTTTGTTATTTCAGGGCTGAGCAATGCAATGGAGCTGACGCAGTAAGCTACTATGAACACTATCTTGTACTGTTTCTGTTGTCTCCCAATACCAGATAAACCCTATGTCTGACAAACTTTTATGTTCAGACCTGTACTACACATGGCATGTACTGTCAGAGAGCTGTAAAACAGCATAACCGAGGCACACTGTCTGCGATTATGAAATTGCTGACAAGCAAATACAGAGAGATTGTCTACTGCTGGGAGAACTCCTCATGTGCTATCAGTGTCGATAAGGCGTAGCTAAGGTACATTGTCATGACGCTCAATACAAACTTTATATAACAAAATAACCACTTTTTTTTTATAACTTTAGGAAGTTCACATTCAACCCTAAGCAAGGGATTGACAATCCTGCCCTGGTGATCTCAGATGATGCAGGTGAAGTTGTAAACCATCCAGCATGGAGAGCACCTCTTCCTGAGTTCCTAAGCTGTAGGAACCTCAGCACTTGCTTTCTATCCTTTGTTTCTCTCATTCTGTATGATATGATATGATAAAATATAATAAGGATGAAACTTTACTAATCTCTAAAGGAAAATTCCCTGTGCAACAGTTTAAATGCAGGACACGTAACAGAAGACACATAAAAAGGTATAAAATAACTAAACAAATGGCCTAAAAAATTATATAAGTAACAGAAGACATTAACCAATCACAGTAAAATGTCATTTCAATGGTTTATACAGCAGCCTTTAACTTTCATTTTTTGGTCTATCCTATCTAACCTTTGTAGAAATCTCAGTTTCCGAGCTTTTTTTGTTGTGTGTCTGGAGGCCCACATTTAGACCGAGGACTGTCACAAGGCCTTGCCTTCTCAAGGCTTAATGGCCCATTAAAATCCATTCAAATCCAATTCCTTTATAGTGCAAGTAGAACTTAGGAGAAGTTAGTTTTAGGTATTTTTTTTGGACCTGGCTGAACCTAGAAAATCCTCAGCCAGTGGACTAGGCCACTTTTTTCCTCTGCCTCAGACAACAACCCCTCTACCCCCACAGAATCAGCCCTGGGGCCCACCCCGCGTCTCTGCGTACTGAGACGTGGTGAGCACGACAGCTTCGGGTTCTACTTGTGCAAAGAGCGAGACAGCCAGGGCCATGTGGTCCGCATGGTGGAGCCTTGGAGTGTGGCTGAGCGCAGCGGCCTGAGGGATGGCGACTGGCTACTGGAGGTCAACGAGGAGTTTGTTTGTGATGTCGAACACCTGAGGGTGAGGGAATAAGAGGGATCCTTGCCTGGAGCTGTTTCAATGTTCCCAGTGCATATGACTAGTATTTAATAAGATTCACACACTGTAGTGTAGAAATGAAGCCTTTTAACCAATGAATTCTTTCTGGCGCATTTCACGGTACTTGCCACGGTACTTCTCCAGGGTGCAACATCAGCTTCTCCTCTCAGCTCTACTTGTGCTACTTTTAGAGCCACATCTGATGCCTTACAGGCTGTGGTATACAGGGGTCTTTCAGCTTAACACAGATTGCTTCTGCATTGTGCATACACTCATCTCAGCTTAACTCTCTTACTGCATGTATTGAGACCGATCCTCTTTCTGCTTTTCCCTCATATGCCCGCAGGTAGCCCAAAAGATACAGGTGTGTGGGACTCAGCTATGTCTCCTGGTTTTAAGCAGTGAGCACTACAAGCAAGCTCTGGCAGAGGGCTGTGACCTTCATGAGCTGGCTAGAGTTCATGGTGGAAAGGACTGCACCGGTCCACGGCTCTGCTATATCCCCAGAGACCCCCATGCTGGCCTGGGCTTCAGCATCACCCCTGTGGAGGGTAAGAGGTTGAAGATACTGAAGTATTGGTTGAAAGTGCTTGCCGTATGCATATTTCAGAAAAAAACAGGCACTTAAGGTAGTATTATCAGATTTTGTGTAGTATGATGTCAGTGATGGATTAAGTTAATACCACACCTCTTCTATTGCTATTAACATACTGAGTGGAACCAGTATGTGAAGTCAAAGAACTTGAACTGAGTTTGCAAAGGTTATACTTCATATGACCCTGGTGTGGAAACTGGGTCTACAGGGGAGAAGGGCCGATACTTGATGAATACAGTGAGCGGCAGTCCTGCTGAGAGGGCTGGAGTGAGCAGGGGAGACCGGCTGGTGTGGATCAATGGCACCTTGGCATCAGCACTCACCTACTCAGCTCTCAGCAAGATGGTAGGCTCCACAGAACCACCCTGTCTCACCTGAACCCCATTTTCCTCCCATCATACTCACCTTTCACTGGTCTCATGTCCTTCAGGTAAAGAAGTGCGGGGACCATGTGACAGTTCTGGTGATTGACCTTGAGAGCGAGCGCAGTTATACCCGTCGCCACTTGCCCATTCTACCCGCCATGGCTACCACCCACAACCTCCCCCACCAGCCTACAGAGCTACACATGGTGCAAGGCCCAGAGGGATATGGTTTCCTGCTAAGACAGGAGAAGATGCAGTCAGGGCACACTGGTGAGTAACACATGGACACAATCATATATACAAGTACACACAGACACCATGTACACTCAGCAGCCATTTTATTACATACATCTAGTTATCATCATGTAGATCCCCTTTGCTGCTAGATTAGAATGAATTTAGAATGAACATCTTGCTACAAAACTGTCTAACCCTACCTCATTCTAAAGGTACCCAACTGAGATTGAGATCTGGGGATTGTGTGGGCTGTTGGATCAGGCTAAACTGGAAGTGGAAGGATCTGAAAAAAGGCAGTCTGATCATGAAGGGTTGGCAACAATACTTAGGCAGGCTGTGGTGATCAAACCGAGGTTTGGTAAAATGTAATTTCAGAAATAAAGTATTGGTAAAGTATACATCCACCGGCCTGTCAGTCATGCCGGTTTCTACATAAAAGTTACACAGACACATTGCCTTCTGCCTACACTGTACATCACAATACTCCATCACTTTAAATTCCTCCCTCTTTTTCTGTCATCAGAGTCCCACCGGGGGGGGGGGGGGCTCAACAATCTCACCACAGCAAGTGCAAGAGCTCCTGCAGGCTGCAGCACAAACCACAACACACACCATCCAGATACTTTAGATTACTGAATAATGCTTTGTTTATATGGAGAGGACTAATGTGGGCAGGGAGTTGGATTTGGGGGTCTTAGGCAAAGAAATGAGGCCCTCATCAGTCCCAGTACCCAATACTTATTAGACTAAAGAATCTAGCCTGAAGGTAAAAATACATTTTCACTGGTCCCTTGGCTCCTGAGTAGAAGAGCTGCTGCAAACATCCAGGCTGTATCATATATGAATGCTAATATGTGAGAAAAATATGTATTCAATTTATGGAACATGAATTTAACAGTACAGCCCTCTATAAATTCTTAAATTCATGCACTCACCTTGTTCTTTGCTTAGGCTGCTTGGATGCCTACACTAGTGTATAAATCTAACTGTTGTTTACCAGTATTTAAATTTGCCGACCGATAACAGGAGATTATATCTGATAATTCAAATAAAACTAAAGCGCCAGCAATTTTCTTTTACTGTTAAACAGCAGATTGCGTCTTTATACCTGCTGTTGGTTTCCAACCGATTTGTACTGACAATATGCTATAACTTCAAGGTCCCCAAAATTTATTGCATCTGCTCCGAAATTATTTTACAAAAATATCAATAATAAATTACTGTGTAGTTGGTAACCATAACTCCACATCAAATACATCAGATAAGTGGAGAATACAGGCTACAGTTATGACCAGATCTGTTTCCAGTTTTGATGGTAAATGTGCTGCTTATTTTTAAAAAAACCTATTTGCAGTTGACCAGCTTGCAGCAACATGTGTCATAACACTGAAGTGTCATGACTTCTAGAAGCAATACTTCCAGCAACCACACAAGGCCCTGTTCAGTTCACACTACAAAGCCGATACACCTGGTTCCACCAAACTAATTATGAAGAATCGTTTCTATAAAAGGGGAGAGACACAGCTGACGTGCGGATTCTTCGTTCATCAAAAAGATGAAAAATACAGATTATTATTAATAGGAAGTTATTATTAATATTATTAGTATGAGTGAAATGTAATGTAATGTGGAGGGTAAAAGAAGGGATTTTGCAGCTTCGAGGTTCTTAATTTTGCCTTCTTTACAGTAATACTCCTGTCAGAGGACTCAGAACATAGGCAGGTCCACAAGTTCCTCAGTGGGAGAGAGACAGTCCACGGATCTTCAGCGTTGCCGTCCAAAACACCTCGTTGTTGACCCTGAGGCTGTGGAATTGTCTGAGCTGCCGACATTTATATGACATTTATTCATTTAACATGTGCTTTTCTACAAAGTGACCTGGAAATCAGAGTAAACGAAAGTGTATTTCATCAGATAGAGCGATACAGACAGAGAATTCTCTAAATACAGTAACTTAATCCAATACCACTGTTTTTGCCAGTGCACATTACCGCTAAATAAGGACGTGATGAGAAGCCTTTTGCCTGCTCTTTATCACGTTTGACTTAAAACTTTTCCAGCAACTAACCATTTATTGGTTCCAATAAAGTTAATAAATGATGGACCAGCTGTACCGTGTTGCAGCCACCTAATTCACTGTTTGGTGGAGTAGGCTGTTTTTGTTAACACAAAGGTGGACCTGATAAAGTGGCCACTAAGTGTATTTCCATTGCGCACATATACACACAAGGAAAAGCTGTACTTGCAGTTATCATTTATGGCACAATACGGCACATCCCTAGTCGATGTGATTCTTGTTTATTTCCATTTGTTGGCTTTGTGTATTACAGTTTAATCCTCTGTATCAGAGGCTTAGTAGCTGCTTCAAAACTAACAAAAAAAACATGACTCAGCTCATATATCTGTGTCTGGTTGTGCATAGTTAACTGCATATGCCTGTGTCACTCTGTGTGTGTGTGTGTGTGTGTGTGTGTGTGTGCCCCAGCCCACGTGCTGCGCGAGATTGATGTGTCCAGTCCTGCAGAAGAGGCTGGCATGCAAGAAGGAGATATGCTGCTAGCAGTGAACGGTGAGGCTGTGGAGGCACTGGAACATGAAGATATTGTCTACCGTGTGCGTCAGAGTGGTCAGCAGGTCTCCCTCACCGTCATCCATGCTCAGGGCAGGGACTTCTACCTAAAGGTGAGTTAAAAGTGAACAATTTCAGTCCAACTGAGCATCACCACTTTATTCAACAGATGGGTCAGACTGTTATTGCCTCTTAAAGTAGTCAGAGGAGGGCACCCTGAAAAAAGCAGCTGCTGTTCTGCAGAATGATGTTCTTTATAATTATAAAGCTCAGTCCCTGTCTGTTTGTTTGCTCTTTATGCACAGATTCCCCCCCCCCACAGACTTGAAATTTGGTACACTGGTACTTCTCACCCTAAGCGAGGTTTTTTGCATAGTCAAATTCATTAAAGTCCAAAAAGACTACTGACTAACTTAAAAATTTACAATAGGATTTCTGACAAGGCTTGGAAAGGCAACACACACCCACTTCACAATACATGGAAATACACTTAGTGGCCACTTTATCAGGTCCACCTTCTTGTTAACACAAACAGCCTAGTCCACCAAAAAATGAATTAGGTGGCTGCAACATGGTTCAGCTGGTCCATCATTTATTAACTTTATTTGAACCAGTAAATGGTTAGTTGCTTGAAAAGTTTTAAGTCGAGTGTGATAAAGCGCTGGACTGGGGAGGGGTGATGGGTGCTCTTCAGAGATGGAAAAACATTACCATCACCTATTACAGGAGCCAGTTGCTGTAATACATATTGCTGTTACTATTCACCTGTCCACGTTCCCCCTGTCTAAGCCAGGCAAGCAAAGGTAACTCAGCTAGTAAGATATACATAGCAAATGTTTAGTGTAATTGTAGCTTTGATACTGAATTTATTTTGGGAAATTTTGAATGATTCCTTTAGTATTCATGAGTTTAATTTTGAAATATTTTCACGAGTTGCTATTGGCGATTAATAATACTAGTTATTATTACATGTCCCTTTATACAGCTCAAGAACAAGGCTCTTATACTATACAGACTGATTATAAATGCTAGCATCTGTGACAGAGTCCCTTCTTTTTTAAATGCCCCATTCATGACTGAGGAGAGCTGGAACACTATACAGTCAATGCTTTTGGGAAAAGCATCAGTGCCCGATGGGTTCCTGATGGAATTGTATAAGAAATTTTGGCCTGAATTATGCCCTGTATTAATAAAGACAGCTGACAACATACTTGGAGGGCTGCACCCCTCATTCTTGGCATATAGCCTGAAGTAGTCTAATGTTAAACAAAAAAAAATCTTTTAGATTGCTGTTCCTATTGACCTGTTAGTCTGCTGAATGATATTGAAATCACAACCAAAACAAAAGCAGGTAGGTTGGAAACAGTCCTAGCAAAAATTATTAAGCTGCATCAAACCGGTTTCCTCAAGGCCAGGTTCTTCTCCGACATCATACATTTTGTTTCAGACATCATGACCTTTACTACAAGGAATCAATAATCTGCTCTGATTTATTCACCTGATGCAGGAATGGTGTCATTTTTGGGAAACCTGACCTTACTGACCTACTGAAAACCAGCTATACTCCACAAATCATAAAGTTTACAGAGAACTTGGTTGCATGGACCTCTCTTCCTATCTCATTATTTGGCAGAATAAAAAATTATCAGGATGAATATTTTACTTTTATGCTATACATGTTTCAAAACTACTCAGCTAATTCCCAAATTAATTCAGACTCAGCCAACCAAAAGAGACATGTGGGGCTTTGTTCCTGGATATGAAACTTTACTATTAGGTGGCACAGATTAAAAAAACAACAACCTGGTTCCATCTCAGACAAGACTCTCTGTGGATTGGTATGGAGTCAGTCTTCTTCTATTCTTCTATTAAAGAATGCTAAGGTCCCTGTCTTTCACTTAAAAAATTATAAAATTCCAGGTTTAAGCACAAGCCTTATCATATACAACACTTTTCTAATTTTGAGAGACCTTAAGAGATACTTGGACATTCCTGGTGGTCTTTCTTTTGTGTCCCATCTTTTATTCACAACCCAGCTTTCCCCCCAAATATTAATCAAATTGGACTCAAGAAATTGTTCTCTAAATGTTTGTTGGATGTGTCACAACTTCAGAGCACACAATGATTAGCTCTGAAGATCTTAGAGTTCAAATGGACCTAACCAGTACAGACTTCTATAAATATTTACAACTGCTCCATTTTATTACAATGTCAAATAAGGAAAACAGACTTTGGACAGGATTAAAGAAAGGAGAGAAAGAACTCATGGCAGTGAACAATTCCAGGAAATTGATTTTTCCATTTTATTCCATTCTAACAAGTGTTGACAATAATTCCCATGATGCTTTGAGGGAGACATAGGAACATAACGTTGACATTTCTTTCAGTGATCATGAATGGTCAGCTGCATGTACAAAAGTTTTCCCAGCCTGCACTTCCCTCGGCATCCAGGACCAAAACTCGATCATTCATCGAATCTAACACTCCTCAGTACATCTTCACAGGATGTTTCCAGGAACAATGCAGCAGTGTTTAAATATAAAGCCACCCTAGGCCCTATGATACAACTATTCTGGCACTGTGATAAGACACAATTTTATTGGAAGGGAGTTCACTTAATCATTCAAAAGGCCTATAATAAAAGTTAAATTTGTCTTTACTTTATCTATTTTCCTGTCAAAACACAAACCCGATGGCCTCTTGAATGAAGTCGTAGAATCTAGGTTAACTGACATACTTGGCAAGGAAATATATCTTAATGTTTTGCCCTACAGTGGAAGTTACCTCTGTAAATATGTGAATCTCTGAAATGTTTAATTTCCTTTTGCTTGAAAAATTAACAACTGACCTATACAATAATTTTAAACAACTTTGGAATCTATGGACACACTTGTTAGACAGTGTTGTATGAGAATACCTGTGATATACTGTAACTGTTTAACCCCCCCCCGGCTCTACGTAGATGAACATGCAATCTCTGTCGATATGTTACTGCGACCTAAAGGTGTTTATAAATTTGATAATTAAAAAAATACAATCATTGCTTATTACCTGTTTCTTGTTTTAAATAACCGCACGTAACAGGTATTCAATAACCTATAATTGGAAAGAATTTAATGTACTTTTATTTTACAGCTGGGATTATCTCCTCTGCTGTTTAGCCATGACAAAATTTCTGAAAAATGCAAGAAAGAGATGGAACCTGCTAAAATGACAGCCCTCCCCACACAAATGCAAGCCAGCTTTCCCTGCCCAAGACTCTGTGTGCTGGAGAGAGGCCCGTCCGGGTTTGGCTTCCATCTGGGCTGTATTCCACATGAGCCGGGCACCTTCATAGGTCAGGTACTGCTTCCTTTAATGTTGGCACCAGCTTCCCCACAACATGGATATACCAGTATGGTACTGAAGCAGCATTCTGTAAATCAAAGAGATACTTGTAGACTTCAGAAGTCAGAGGAGGTAACATTCTGGATTATTTCCTGTGATAATTTTGTCCACAACTTGAATTGAAAGTTCATTGAAGTGTTTCTAGTTGTGGTCAAGTGTACTGGTTGAAGCATTACTGAAGTTATACCTCCTGTCATCTAGGTGGCTGCAGGAGGTCCTGGTGAAAAAGCTGGGCTCTTTGAAGGGGATGTCTTGGTGGAGGTTAATGGGAACAATGTGGAGGAGGAATACTTGGAGGATGTGGTCATGCTGGTGAAGGAGGGTGGAGATTCCCTTCAGATGCTAGTGGTGGAGAGGTGTGGGTATGAGATGCTGAAAAGGAGTGGAATACCAATAAGGCCTGGCCTTGTTATTCAGAGTTCTCAGGTAATAAATACACAAAGACATACCCATATACACAAACTCACTCTGCCATAAAAGCAGCTGGTATCCCAGCGCTTAGAAAAACATACAGCATGCATACAAAACACAAGGAAAAATATAGTGTAACATATATTTTCTCTAATGAACTACTGTAATTTATATTATTTTTCAAAAGCAGTTACCAGCTGACTGACCTTTTCTGATTTTTCAGGTGGACAAAACACACAATTCCTTATTGTGATAAAACCAGTATGTTTTTATACTGAGGTTAAATCACCTTCTCGGCGACAGTAAAGGCCCATCTGCTCCAGAAAACAGGATGTTACACAGCTACGGTGACTCTACACGGCCGCTGTGGACTGCGAGGCTAAATGTTTTATTTCTGTGAGATACTGCTGGGTACTTAAAGAAGGAAGACATAAATTTCTTAGCTTACTGAAGTCTTTGTGCTAATGTAAATATTCTTTTTAATCTTTTGAGAAAACCCTTTTAAAATCACTGTTCAATGCAATTTTTCTTATTATACAGTTGTGCCTTTATTTTATGTCTACTTGTAACAATATTTTTGTGAAACACCTGCCCTTTGCAATGGAATGAGTTGCGTGAGTAAAGCTACTATTTTTATTCAGCTGAATAAAATGTCTTCTCTCGAGCACCTCTCTCGTATCGCCAAGTTTGACAGTTTTCCAGACACAAAAAATCGTAACAATAAAAACATTTTTAATAACACTAATCTCAAACTGTAGATCTGCGGTATGACACGCCACAATTATACACGGATATTCAGAGCACACATATAAGTAGGCACTGAAAGAACAATTCTGATTCTTTTTCCAAATACTGAGTCATTACACCTCTGCCACATTCGGCTATAGTCGCTTTTCTGAATCCGTTATTTTGTCGACAGACTCTGCTGTGACGTATTAACTTCCCCTTTAAGTTGCATTTTCCGTCCACTGTTGATGACGTTTTACGCAATTCTAGCCGTTCAGGAACTGCAGACGTAGTATCGCTGCAAAGAAGAAAATATACGCGTTTAACGACAGCGCAGGAGGCGAGGTAACGAAAATTTTCAAATAATCGGTCTCATAATAGTTATACTGTATAAACTGCATTGTCAGTTTGTTTGTTGTTTCTGGGTGGTCACTATGTGACTGGTTGAGTACCACCAGCTCGTCCATCCGTCCTGTTGTCGATGCGGATCAGTTCAGTCCGTATGGTGCCTGAGGGAAATTCTTGTGACGGTATTTAGAGGTTTCATTTTTATTGCGGTCGTTACTCCGGAGATGTAGAGAAGAATTCAGACAAGTGTTTTTCGTAACACAGAGGCCCCGTGTTCGAAGTGCAGTTACCTGACCGACTGTCTCGTGCACTGAGGAAGGTGCTGGACACACTCAACTCCGCTGCGCTTTCATCACCTCAGCAGTACTTATGTTATTAAAAAATAATACATATATTAGTTGTGTGTCTCGTGCCCTTCAATATCCACATTAGCGCTGCAAAACAGAGAACTTGTTGGCTTGTTTAACTTTCTGTGACTATGTACACAGTGGTTCCCGTTATACGACCCTAATATGGACCCGAAATGTACGTCGCAGAGAGAAACGACATAACTACCGGGTATATATTTTCTTAGAAAGAACAGGAAAGGTATTTAACGGGGGGTGGAGACGGAGATCATTGTTCTCTTTTTTGCACTAAACGTCATCAGTGGATAACAAAAAAGTAAATGTTTCTAATAGAATGCCAGCATTATAAATTAATATTGATATAATAATGTAATATTTAAAACAGAATACCAAAACTTTTAAAAGTGAGACAGCAACAAATGCGTTTTTCATTGCTGTAGAAAACATATACTAGGCTATACTGTAAAGGTACTGTCCTTATATTTTCCACAAAAACACTTTTTATGGTCACAAAAGATTAGTTTTAAGTAAAATACAAGGAAACCCTGGTGTACTCAATTTCTAAGTTTGTGTTTTAGTCATATTTGGGAAAACTAGTTTGGAGTTTTTGGTGGGCAGGAACACATTATTTCTCCCCAATTAAAATAATGGAAAATAAGATCTTGTTTTTTGCAACTTTAATATGTGCAGGGTTTTCAGGAACGAATTAAGTGCATACATCAGGGTTACCTGTATAGCACTTTCAAGTCTGACTTAAAATACATCCCTCTGGGTTCAGTGATGTAGCTGTGCAGATAGAGTCCTATAGCAAGACACAGTCTCAGGTAAAGCAGGTACTATCTGTATTGCTATGGCGATGGCTGGTAATTAACTTTATATTTGATGGAATCTGTTATAGAGTCCTTTTAGACCAATTATGACATGAATTTGTTGTCCGTCACATCTTTTTCATAGGCATAGCTAAATTTCTCATCTTATTTCTCTAATGTGTCACATATCAGATGTTTTGTGTAGCAGGTACTGATAGCACTTGAGTAGTTGAGGAAGACAGATCACCTACAAATTTGTCCTGGAGAACAATGACATGTTTGTTTTTTTTTGCCCCTCACTTTTAGTTTCCTTGGTCCACCTTGTCATCAGTTTATGGCAAATGCCACTGGTCTTAGCACAAATAGCAGAAAATTGGCACCTTTCCTGCAAAGCCGTCTCTTTCATGGAGCTGAAAGACAGCACAGAGAACTGACGCTAGCAGAGTAATCTGTGTCTGCCTCTGCATACAGGCTGGTACATGTGACCTTGTTAATGGAGAGCTGGTTCCAGTGAGATGACCGACCAGGGTAACAACAACCAGAACATCTCGCGCAACCCGTTTGCTGCCCTCTTCAGCTCTCTTGCTGATGCTAAGCAATTTGCGTCTGGCCATAAGCAGCTGGAGCACCCGGGGCTTCCTTGTGAGTATTGTGTGGGTTAGGGTGGGTGCTTTCATCCTCCACTGATGTCACTCAGTGGAACTCAGTTCTTGGGCTCTGGTGCAGCACTGTACAGCAGTCTGTAGTATCAGCCCTAATGGGATCTGTTGCACTTTATAAAGTAAATCAGTGTTTTGCTCTGTCAAAAAGGCAATGTAAATATTTTCAATATTGTGTAAAAATCAGCAGTGTTTTTATATTCACGAAGTACAGTACATATCTAATGTTCTCATTTAAATCATCTTTGTTATGAAATTAGCCAGTTACTATTTAATAAGGATTTCATATTCAATATGTTTAAACAAAGGCTGGCATATGATGTGCAATGTAGCCATGAGTTGCTGGTTTATTTTCATTGTGATACTATTATGTCTCAATGTTTTTGTGTGTGTGTGTGTATGTGTGTCTGTGTGCCTGTGTGCATGCGTGCGTGAGCGTGCGTTTTAACCTGACTGTGCGTTACAGTCTGACAGTTGTTTGTGGGAATGTCTTTTCCAGCGGACGATTCACCAGAATCGGAGTCAGAGGACTCTGTGTCAGACAGCATTGATGATTATGATGACTCAGTTGCAGAGATCAGCAGCTCCTTCCGCTCGCGACAGGAGCTGTGCGAACAACTCAATGTTAATCACATGATCCAGAGGATCTTCCTCATCACGCTTGACAACAGTAAGGATCACTCTTCCAGTAGCTGGGATTCACACTTACACGCCAACATAACTGGCAGAGTCTTAGATAGGTAGCTCTGTAACAAGAAGTGTCCAGTTTAAGTCCCATTAGTGGTCCTGGTATTGCATTATTGAGCTATTTTCTTAACTTGCTAATATTTAGTGAAAAACATCCAGTTGCTTTAGCAGGTACAAAGTTAACAAAGATCTTTAATAATAAATCGTTGCAGTGCTGTTGCAAGTGTGTCAGTCTTAACCATTGGTAAAGTGCAGAGTTCAGTGTCACTTTTTCCAGAAGCTTCAGGGAAACTACTGTTCTTTCTGGAGACCGTCATCTGTGTTATTCTCATAACATTATGAAATTGAAGCGTCAGCTTATGTAAACTTAAGCCCCTTAAGAGCATGTCTGCAGTATGTCTTGTTATTAAGCAGCATCAGTCCACAAGACTTGTAATGAGTCCCTTTGGGTGCAGAGTATACATTTTCCAGGGCTGGTGAAATGCTGCAGGCCTAGTCGTAAAAGTATGTAATATAATGCGGACTGATTGAGTGGTTAAGGAACTTGTCTTGTCACACAAAGATTGAAGGTCAAAGTCCTGTGATGGGATATTGCTTTTGTACTCTTTACTAAGATACTTTAGACAAATAGGTTTTAGTAAATCTGTAGTAGTGTTAAAAAGGTAACAGTTTAAAAAGCAGTACATACTTCTACAAAGTGTAGTGCTAGTAATAAGTATGTTAATTCTCACAGACATTGAATAGTTCTGAGTTAGGGTGGGAGGTTCTGGTCAAACATCCGCAGTCAAGCAGGTGATGTAATTGCTGACAGACAGGAGGGGCTCAGGGGACCACTACATTTCAACAGGCTGTTGTCACGCCAATGAGCTGATAGGGTCACCAAGCAGTGGATCAGTAGCATCTGGTTTTGAGTCATGTGGATGTGATACACCTCCACTGTGCCAGCCCAAATCAGTGTAACTGCTAGCACTTCTAAAGCCTTTGTTTATACTACCCACTCCCTGCTTCCTACCGGCAGCTGATGGGTAGAGTGCTCTGGCCAGGAAGCCGCTCAAGAGAATGTTTCCTTAGTGCAGCTGTCATATCTGGTACCTGATACTGGTGATTTTTTTCTGGTGTTGTTTTGAACCAATAGACATAGGTGAACTCCTGCTCCAACTGTTGAAAAAAATCATAAAGCAGAAATTATTGTAATGAAATATCAGAAGGTATGCACATTTTAGGGAGGTGCCAGTGCGGTATAATAACCTCTGTTGTCTTCAGACCCCAGTGGAGGTAATGCAATTTTTATAAATGAAGCTTTTTTTTTTACCACTTTTGTTCTCTATGATTTCTAGAGTACATCAACATTTTGGTGGTATTATATTGTTTCTTTTCTCTGTTCTATGGTCTGGCACTAGATTTTAGCATGTTTAGGGGCTCAGCTGCTATTAGCTGAATGGTTCTGGTAGTGACTGTCTCCAGTTTCCTTTGTGACCTCCCTGATCTCATGCCCTTGTGTGCATGTCTGTGCAGGTGACCCCAGTCTGAGAGGGGGCAATGGGATCCCTCCCCGCTGTGTCTACCTGGAGGAGATGGCAACTGATCTGGATGGACAGGACTGGCTGGACATGGATAACATTGAGCAGGTGGGATTGAAAAGCTAGAAGACACCTGTGGGATGTTTTTTTTCCACCATTTGCTGCCTTACCTCTCTGGTAGAACTTATTTTTGCAACAAACTGTCTATTTCTGTTCATTCCTGTTTGCTTCTTATAGCAAAGTCTAATTATTGCCAGCCATAGCTAATGCTGTGTTTAAGATATTCCAATATGTCTAAAGTGCAGCTGCTGAATTATACACATGATGTACCTGAGTGTTTTCTGGGCTCTGTTTTAGGCTCTTTTCAACAGGCTACTGCTTCCAGAGCCAGGGAATCACCTCATCTACATGACCTCTAGCAGTGCGGTCAACTTGTCAGCCGATCGGGATGCTGGGGAAAAGTGTGCTGTGCCATACCTGTTTGCCTGCTTTCAGAGAGCCAAGGAAGAGGTGAAGTGTACTTGTGGGCATGGGGGTTGGGTCTACTCTGAGGTAGTATGTTTGTATAGCATGTACTTCACAGTGCAGGAACCAAAAAATACTGGTGTGTGTTTCCCCTCTTTCAGTCTCCATTGTTTTGTTACAGAACTGAAAAAAAGATCTCATGAAATAAAGAAAATTCAAAAGGAGCAAAAAAATTTTCAGTGTGTAGTTTGTCTTATAAATAGCTGCAATCACATGTTGAATTATTTACCCAATTAGGGAATATTTTTAGCACCCTTTGGACCCCAGCAAAACAATCCAGTTGTCCAGTAACTTTAGAGCAACATAATTACTATAAAAATTAGAACGTTATTACACACAGAAAAAAGTTGGTTTACAGTAGGTGTCACTCATGGTTTTAGAGTAGTAGGAAAAATTACATTCTAACATTGTTCCCCAATTGCATGACCTGCAGATCACCAAGGTGCCAGAGAAGCTGCTCACATACGCTGTACGGTGCAAGAACCTGACTGTGTCCAATGCCCGCACTGTGCTGCTCACCCCAGAGATCTATGTCAGCCAGAATGTTTATGAGCAGCTGCTTGACTTGCTGTTGGAGGGGGTCAGTGGAGCACGTGAGTCTCTTTAACATAACCTGCTTTGACCTGGAGCTGTGCAGAGGGGGTTTTCATTTCTGTTATTCAGAGTAGAGACTATTATATATGTCAGGGCTTTAAAGAAATGTACCAGGTCTGTGAGTTGACTAGCAAACCTTATTCTTCATTCCGTATACCACTCTCTTCAGAACTGGATGAGGTGCTGGAGTTTGTGGAAGAGGTTATTGCAGCTCTCATGGCTGACCAGGAAGTTCGCACCTTTGGGGAGGTCATGGTGCCAGTCCTGGACATCTTCCAGGGTCGTGTGAAGGACCTGGACCTTTGCACGTTGTTGCTGTACTCCTACCTGGATATCCTGATCTTTTTCAGTCGCCAGAAGGATATTGCTAAGGTCAGAGGTCACAAGTAGTCACCGCTATCGATTTTAATATGTCCACTCCCTGCTCCCTACTGTTCTAATTTCTAGTTTTTGTTTAGTAACCTTTGTGTCTGCTCAAACTTACAGAAGGCCAGAATAAAATCTTGACATTTGAAAGCTACCTTACATGGTTTCATCTATTTGATCTCATTTGTCTTCGGTATAGATTTGGAAACTGATAAAAAATGTATTTGATTTAGACAATATATACTTTCTTGGTTGATAAAATCCCAGGTGCTTGTGGAGCATATTCAGCCAAAAGAGCCCAACAGTGGTCTTCAGTACCAAAAGACTGTCCTGGGCACTGTGTTGAACATCTCCTGTCTGCTGAAGACCCCTGGGGTAGTGGAGAACCATGGCTACTTTCTCAACCCTTCCCGATCCAGTCCCCAGGAGATAAAGGTTCAGGAGTCCAACATACATCAGGTGAGAGCACTAGAAAAGAGGCTTTCACTGACTATTGCTTTACACCATAATGCAGAAATGATGATTTCATTTTCCTTGATTTTTGTTGAAAAATTTCAGTATCCACTACTGCTTATGGTTCTCATGAATATGCAGTGTTTTGTTCCTTGGTTCGTGGTCATGAATGTTAGAAACAAAATAGTTGTAGTTTTTCATTTTGCAGTGTTTTAAAGGGCATTGTATTTGCTACCATCTGAGCCTCTGAAACTGCCTTCTTGAGATAAATGCTTTGGCTGAATACTGTTTCTAGTGTGAGAAGTTCTGTCCCACTACTTTCTCTGTCTTCCCCTCTTCATATGCAGTTCATGGGTCAGTTCCATGATAAGCTGCACCAAGTGCTGAGGAACCTGCTGCAACAGAGCAGTGACACACGGCACCTGTTACTCACCTGGTTGGGCAGTTGCCTTCATGCCAATGCCGGACGTGCCAAGATCTGGGCCAACCAGATGCCCGAAGTTTTCTTGCAGACATATGCGTCCGACGCCTTCTTCCTCAACTTGGGTGCTGCATTACTTCGACTGTGCCAGCCTTTCTGCCACCCACTGTCGCCCAAGTTGCTGACCTTTAACCCCACCTATTGTGCCCTCAAGGACATAAGTGAGGAGGAGCGTCGCAACCGAAACGTGCACGCCAGAGGTCAGGGGCTCCTAGCATGTTAGTCTGGGAACTCAGACTTTTGTTTTTCTGAAACTGCTCTTCACTTATTTAGCTACATAAAACATAGGAGGGTTTTTGGAGAACTTGTATTGCATGTGTTTGTCTTGGTAAAGATGATCTTCTTTTGACTCCCTAGGTCTGGACAAAGAGACATGCTTGATCCCTGCTCCTCCTCAGCAGCAGGTGGTGTTTGCACAGTCCTACAACCTACTCACAGAGAACCTCATCCTCTCCCAGTTTGCCCTACATCTGGGCTTCCACAGGTACCTCACCTGCCTTCTACACACAACACCCACACAAGGCAATTGGGTTTGTTGCTAGTTCAGTGGGCAGCAGATTTAATGTGACACTAGACTCTTTAACCAGTGTTTGTCTGATCTTGTGCCTCTGCCCACTCATGGCCCTTTGGGTGGATTGTGGTTTCTTTCAGATAGAAGTATGTGTTCAATACCTTTTTACTCTGTTACTTTATTCTCATGCTGCAGACTCCATGACCAAATGGTCAAGATGAATCAGTCCCTGCACCGGCTACAGAGTTCTTGGCGGGAGGCACAGCACAGCGCAGGGCCGGCTGCCGAGCAGTTGCGTGAGCAGTTTGAGCGTCTTATGACGGCATACCTGTCCACCAAGGCAGCTGCCACCCAACCAGCTATGCTGCAGTGTTGCCTCAATCTGCAGTCGTCCACTGCTGCCCTGTTGGTACAGCTGAGCCTGGGCAACCAGGGCCCTGAGCACGTCCCGCTCAGCTTCCCCCTGCCACCCCTGCAGAGCAGTCTGCTGAGCTTTGTGCCAGGTAGCACTGACTGTGGTGACTTATAGCTGCCTTCACTTTTACCACCAAATGGCCAACTGTGATCTTTAAGGGAGTAGTGATATTTGTTTTTATGAATCTTGTGAATTGTTTTGTGCTAAAAATAATTTTGGTATAAAGTCAATGTTTGTTCTTGAAACTTCAGTGCCTTATTTTAACTGTTTCTTGTTCTTTATTTTTTGCAGAGTTTTTTGCTGAGAACCTGGGTGATTTCTTCATTTTTTTGCGGCGATTTGCTGATGAGGTTCTGGAATCTTCATCAGAATGCCTTGAGCAGACTTTAAACTTCATCACAGTGTTCATGGGAAATGTGGAGAGGTGAGGGTGAGGCTGTCAGAGAGGTTTGTTTGTCTGAATATGCAATCAGTCAGCAGCCCCTCGATCTGTTGCTATTCCTAATGCCTGTGTCTGCACTGCCTTTGGTCTCCTGGTGCAGAATGAAAAACCCCCACCTACGGGCCAAATTAGCAGAAGTCCTGGAGGCGGTAATGCCACACCTAGAGCCAGCTCTGCCTGGCACAGTGCAACCCATCATGTTTCAGCGCCAGAGGGTCTTCTGCTCATACTGCCATGCTCCCCACCTAGCAGAGGCCCTCATCACTGTGTTTGTAGACATCGAGTTCACTGGTAACTACTTGTGGTGGCAATATGAGTGTGATGTTATTCATGTGTACAATTCAGCAGCTGGACTTTGCAAACTCCTCTGTTGGAGGAGTATCTTTGAAACTGCTTGTCATCTTTGAAAGTGAGCTTTACCATTGACTCTTCTTGTCCTTTTTTCAGGTGATCCTCACCAGTTTGAGCAGAAGTTCAATTATCGGCGCCCAATGTACCCAATTCTTAAGTATATGTGGGCAAAGGATAACTACAGGGAGAGCATAAAGGTAAATGCCATTCTGGGAATGTTTCAATGTGTCAGTGAGGTTTTTGTCCAGAAACATCCATTAAATCAGCCCTGAACATATCAGTTGATGAACATAGCAGGTTATGTGAAGAACTATGGTTCTGAAAAGTTCGTGTCCTTTTGCTCTGTGTCATTCTGCAGCATCTGGCTGACTATGCCTCAGAAAACCTTGAAGCAACAAGCCCCCCTCTCTTCCTGAGGTTCCTCAATTTGCTGATGAATGATGCCATCTTCCTGCTAGATGAGGCTATACAGGTGAGAAGGGAAATCCAGGAATAGAATTTGGCACTAATGTTCTCTGAATGGTTTTAGTTGCAGTTACTGCTGGTTATGGGATAATACCCATATTTGTTATTTGCCTTAATGAGTTAACCTTTGAGTAAGGATTACGCTGTTTATTTGGCTGTATTGGTTATGTCATTTCAGTATGAAGAGTGAAATTTGTCATGAGATACAGTGGTTTTACTGAAATTTGTTTCTTCTGTTTTGCTTAGTTTGGCTATATATCGCTCAAGAAATCCCATAGAATGTATTACACCATTGCCCTATCAGTTTATCAGAGTTAGTAAGTTACCCCTAGCAAATTTATTGTATGTATATGATGCTGAAGCTACTTTTAGGTAAAGAAATATGTATTTGGCATAAATTTTGTGTATCATTTTGAAATGCTGCTGAAACAATTTTTGCTGCCTCCATCCCTCCCTGAACCACCCTTTGACCCTGACCAGTACCTGAGCAAGATCAAGCTGTTGCAGCTGGAGAGGGACCGGGGAGAGTGGGAGGGCATGACCCCAGATGCCCGCCGAGAGAAGGAGTCCAGCCTGCAGATGTTTGGCCAGCTGGGCCGATTCCACAACATTATGTCCAATGAGACCATCGGCACTCTAGCGTTCCTCACGTCTGGTGAGGGACTGCAGTCGTGGCAGGGAAAGGGTTTATCTCTACCCTCAGGAAGCTTGCATAGCCAGGCACTTTGAGGACCGCTTGTTTTACGTTGCCTCATCATGCTGTTGAAGTGTACTCTTCCCTGTCAAGTTTAATGATTATATTATGGTATCATTACAGTGTTAAATGTGGAACTAATGTAATTACAGGCTGAACGGAGTTGTTTAGATTGTCTGTTTCCTGGTTACTCAGAGATCAAGGGGCTGTTTGTTCACCCCTTCTTGGCTGAGAGGATCATCTCCATGCTCAACTACTTCCTGCAGCATCTGGTGGGCCCCAAGATGGGTGCACTGAAGGTGAAAGATTTTAGCGAGTTTGACTTCAAGCCTCAACAGCTGGTATCTGATATCTGCACCATCTACCTCAACCTTGGGTATGACATTTCTTAGTACTTGTTTTCAGTTAGTGATTTATATTGATGCTTGAAGTTTTTGTATATGTTACAGTATATGTAACATGTTTGTATATGTATACAAAACAAGGATCAGGCTGCATTTGGAAAGAACAGATGGACAGTGCAATCATAGGCACAGTTTATCAGTGTCAACAACAGCACAACTAGAATTCGGGGCATGTTTGGAGAGAAATTTAAGGCTTTGAAAGCTTACCGACTGCTGTCTGCAACTATAGAGTATTTCAGTATTGCCCTTTTGAATTTGAATTAATTTGAATTAACTAAACATCTAATAAAACAAATAGTACAGTTTGGTGAATGAAAGATTTCTGGGTGTCATTTACCCATCCTATTAGCTACTTGCCGGCTTGGTGTTAAATGTAGGTCAGATCAGAAATCTTGCATTTTGCTTCACAGCGCTGAGGAAAACTTCTGTGCTGCCGTGCCAAAGGATGGCCGTTCCTACTCCCCTACCCTTTTCTCTCAGATCATCAGAGTGCTAAAGAAGATCAACAAGCCTGGAGACATGATTGTGTCCTTCAGCCTCCTGGCAGACAAGATAAAGGTCAGGCCCCCTGCCTACTCAGTTAATGTTATTTCTGTTAATTTTATTTTTAAGGAGCACCCTTCCCAACATTTTTCTTCTAAATGATTTAATGTTGCAAAATCCAAAAATGAAGACATTCCAAAAAGCATTAATAAGTGACACACTGTTAAAAATGAGTACATTGTGGTGTCAAGGATAACAGTGATGTTTGCTATAGTGCCTCTAATTCCCCCAGATAATCCTCTTTCTAGGATTTTGTTGATAATTAGTTCTTTTTTGGGACAGTTAATCATGTGCACCCTTAATGTTGGGAAGTCATTGAATTTTTTGTTTTTTATGTCTTAGTCACTGGCAGATAGACAACAGCAAGAGGAGGAGACATATTCAGATGCCCCAGATGAGTTCCTTGATCCCATCATGTCCACCTTAATGCTGGACCCTGTGCTCTTGCCTTCCTCTCGAATCACTGTGGACCGTTCCACCATTGCACGCCACCTTCTCAGGTTGTCACTCTCTGAAGTACACTTACCAGCCACATTAGTCTATTACAGTAGATTCTATACATATTGTTTTATTATCCATCTACATATGCTTTTTTCTGAGATCTATGTTAAGTGGCTGAAGGAAGTCGTTTTTCAAGGCTCCAACTTAAGCTTTTGCACCACCTGAACACGCACTCTTACAAGTTACAAATCAAGGTCAATATTATCTAGGCTATTTGTTATTTCATGCAAATTGTCAGAGGCAGTTTTTTCACCCTAAAGCAAGATGCCTTGGTAGTCATCTCAACATTTTACCTGCGTTTCCACAGCGATCAGACGGACCCCTTCAATCGCAGTCCCCTCACCATGGACCAGATTCGGCCTAATGAGGAGCTGAGGCAGCAGATCCAGCAGTGGCTGAGTGAGCGCAAGCAGGAGCGCTTGCAGATGGGCCCCAGTGGTTAGCTTGAAGGTTGAGAAGTAAAGACAGTTAAATGCTGGATGCAAGGGTTACTCCCACTTCCTACACCATCTGCCAGCTTTATGTCTGCTCCCTGGGCTAGCCACACAAGATGATGTCACACATATTTGACTCTCAAGTGTTTGTAGACCGGGGCCAGTACCTTTCTTTACTACATCTCTCAGTGTGCTTTTAGGAATACCCACCATACACATCTTAGAAGAGACTGAGGGACCTTCTGCGGATTTTCAGGCCTGAAATGGAAGCCTTGGAGTCAGTTGCATGGGTTAGTGAGAAATCGGAATGAAGAAGATGAAGGCAGTTGGACTGAAATTAGCACACCCTGCTACTGTATCTGCCTGAAGGCTTGTCCTGTAATTCATTTAAAAAAAAAAAAAAAAAACTGTAATGTCAGAAATGAGTTTTGGGACTTCCAAAGGAGATGATTCTGTGAGATATGTTTTGACTGAGCACTATAGAATGGACCTCATTTCTTTGATTTGTTAATCTTAACAAAATGTGCCGTCAATTACTCTGCCTATCAAACACTAAGTCTGGCTAATTATAAAAAAAAAATTCCAGTGCTCTCTTTCTAAATATTGTATATCTGCGGAGGCAGTGTACAGTGCGTATCCAGAAACCATGGACCTGTACATACTATGATACGTGTCCAAAAAAATTAACAGCATTTGCACTTTAATTCCCTAGTGGAAAAAACATCAAAACATTTTTTTACTTTTAATGGGGAAGACAATATACATGCAAATGGAATAATGAAAGAGAATAGGATTTTTTTTCAAAGAAAACATTTTCTAGACTATTTCTAGAGTGGTGTTACAAAAAATGTAAACTGGATGCAGAACTGCTTTTTCTGGGTGTCCAAGATAAAGATTTTTTTTAAATCTAGTTCTCAAAACTAGAAGTATTTCTACACATGAGAACATGCGAGAAAAGTAGTGAAAATATGAATGGTGTCTACCGTTTCTGCTAAGTTTTGTCAGACTTGTAGTGTATGCAGAATTGTGGAATGTTACTTAGAATACCAGTGAGGCAGTATGTGGTAAAGGGGGTTCTGTCACTTGATTATAGTTTGGTGTACAGATAATGTGAAGCAACATTTTTATAATATAGATTGTTTTATTTTTTAGATGTGCTTGTTTTCAGTTATTCCAGACTTTTCCAGTTCACCACATTTTTCAGTTCCCCAGAGAAAATGCTCCAGAAAATTTAGTTAAAATGAGACTCTTCATTCTATGTTCTCTAGTTTAAGTAGACTAATGAAATACTAATTTCAGTATAATATTTTTGATGTGTAATATATAATATCCCCTATCCAAGGTACTTATTTTGTCAGTATCATTCTTCACATGCTGTTGGTGGGAACATTTTCCCTGATCAACTGGTTACACACTGAAGGGACAGATCAGATGCATTGTGCAGAATTTAACAAATGCAAGTGTGTTCATATCAAATGTGTGAAAACCTACAAAAATGCATCGTATTTAATCAACTGGTTTGAAGTTATATGGAAATACTGTAAAGGCCCTCAACATTGACCGCATGAAGGTTCAAGTTGAGTAATTCAGTGGGAAATCCCCCACCTTATTCCTGTCTACAAGAACTTCTGGGGATTTCATACAGAAATGTGCTTCTGCATTAACCCTTTCATCTCATGCAATTTACCATTTCTCTTGCCTTGGTTGTATGTGGTAGCTCACAAAAATATATACTGCTGAAGTGTGACAGGTAGATACAGGTAATACTGTGTAAATGGGGAATTTTAATATACTATACACAACACACTATATATATACAAAATTACTTTGAATTTAATAAAATATGTAATTATGTCTAATGTGTTTATAATAAGTCCTTTTTTTGGTAGTTGCGTCTCTCAGAGATAAAAATCAGTGGAAAGACACCAAAGGGAAACCGAATATCCACATGTACAAAGAGAATGTGAGACAGGACTTTATTGATCCCAACAGCGAAATCTGCATACAGCAGCAGGACACATAAGACATAATAAAAAATAAAAATGAAGGGAAGAAAATAAACGTTCTATATAGACAGAGCAGAGTCTAAATTTAACAACCCACTGAAATACTGTCACCCTTAGGGTGGAGTAGGGTGATAAAAGATGTGTAATGACGGAGAAAGGGGGGGGGTGAATTAAGGAGGGTGACAGCTTCTGAACCAGGGTAATGCCTACAGCTTTGTGGAACTAAGCAGGGATTTAAATAATTGTACTGAATCCTTTCTTCATCAGAAGAAAGATGGAAAAAAGCCCATTGTACTGAAACGTTACGATGCAAAACTAAACAGAAGTAAACAAGTTAAAAGATAACTACAGTATTTTCATACTCCGTTTTGCAGCGGTCAGGTGTACAAATGACCTTTGACATGTAACCATGTTTATTTTCGTCTAAATGCAATTTCCTTTATTGAAATGGATGACAATATGTATACTTTACAAGGTTATAAAAACTCTGTGTTGATTAAAACTGTGTTGTTATGATAAACGTTACATCAAGTTACAAATACGATGCAAAACAAGATGACACACACTTCCGCCGCATCCTTACTTGTTGGTGACTTGTCTTAGCCTGCTATACGTATATTAGGCTATTTTTACTTGAATGCTCTACGCTCCAAATAAAGGAAGAATATCTTAAAATATGAAGATCTTAATTGCAAGAATTTTCGCTATTATAAATATATATATATTTTATTAAGGCGGTATAAAACGTTTCTGTCGTAAATTATGTATTTTAATTCAGGCGATTGGTTAGACGGCCCCACCTTTGGGTCCTTCTCGGTGGAGGTGACATTCAGTGAGCTGCAGCCGGCGACGGGAAGCCGAGTGAGAAGTAAAAGACGTAACTGAAACATCATGGCACAGGCAGTGCAGAAAATGGTGGCTAAAGTGCCACAGCTGGTTAGTGGTAAGTATTATTAGTTCTTTATTTTATCAGACACAAGGTGGACGCTTTTACCACAAGAACCGTTGTTGAAAAAGGTTGCGATTAGCTTTCCCTGTTAGCTTGCTAGGCCGTGTTGGTTGTCTGGTTGTGACAACTGATCTCAACTTTGCGCTCTTAATAACTCATTTTGAGAACCCTTACCATTTAATTAATTCTGAGTAGGACTGAGTTATTATCACGAGATATTGTTTCTTTTTGTGGCGTTAAAGTTTATCGTCTTAACATTTTTAAAACTGTGGGCTGAGAAAATGCAGTGTAAATGCATCTCCCTGTTTACTGCTTTATTCCTGCATTAAATTAGTGAAGGTATTTTCTGAAACTTTACTGTGTGAATAACTGACAATGCTTTATTTGACATGAGTTTTCGAAATATATTGCCGTTGTATGTTTACTTCTTACATATAGTGACTGTATTGGTGAAGCTGCACTGGCAGACATGAAGTTTGAATCGCATGCATATTGATGCTACTTGCATGTTTTCTTACCAGCTACAGTGAGTTACTCCAGACCAAGGCTGGCCACATTCTGGCGTTATGCTCGTGTGGAACTGGTGCCTCCTTCCCCTGCTGAGATTCCCCTGGCCATTGAAAGCGCCAAGGGGCTCCTTAAGAGTTTCCAGTCAGGCCGCCTTGCTCAGACTACTGTTCGGGTAAGTGGAACACATCATTTTGAAGTGGCAGTGGTCATTTTAGTTTACTTCTTGCTGTATGCTCTTTCTGCAAGAGTTTGGAATAAGCCAGCAGTGAAGTGAATGCTGTCGTATGGCTTATTTTATGCTTTTGTCTGCCGTGATTTATTAAAAGTGCTGAATTTTTTTATTGGAGCAGTTTGAGGTTAAGTGCCTTATCTTAAGGTATAATGATAAGCAGCCTCAGGAAAACTGAAGAACAGATCTCCACTATGTGTTATACCATTGTGCAGCTTACTAAATGGAATGTTAAAATTGTTTGCCTGAATGCTTTTTTTTTCCCCCAGGATGCTCTGAGAAATGGCCTGGTGGCAACAGAAGTGCTGATGTGGTTCTACATAGGAGAGATCATTGGAAAAGGAGGCATCGTTGGATATGACGTTTAAACCTTGGACTTTGTTTGCTTGGCTGTTATCTGTGTCTTCTTCATCCTGTTCTAGACAATTTGGGGATCCAATAAATACATGTGTATTATTAAACAGTGCTATTGTGAGATTTTAAACTTAATGTCCACCAATCAATAACTGCTTATTCAATACAGGAAGAAGTCTATCATGGAAGTAGAGGATATGAGGCAGGATACACGGTGGAGAGGATGCCAGTGTGAAAACCAACACACACTACAGACAGTTTAGCTTCACTAGTTCATCTGAAACTCAGGTCTTTAGAATACAGAAGGAAATTTGAGCACTGGAAGGAAACCCATGCAAATATAGTGAAAACATGTAAACTTCACACAGACTGAGTTGAATTCAAACCAATTTCTTAACCCAAGGCCCAGGGTAGTCGAGGGCACCAGTGCTACTTGCTATGCTGCCATAAGGCTTTTAACTTTAAAATACAGTAAACGAATGAGCAAAACAATAGGGTGTGACAGCTACAGTTTGTGTTTGTAAGAAGGCATATACATTGTGAAACTCCATGTGTGGTGGAGTATCCGGTTATAAAATTCTTTGTATGTGTCAGTATATTTATCTTCAGTTCACACAAATTATACTGAAACAGCAGTCTCTTTTAGCAGACATATGGAACTTGGGCAAAAGAAAGATGAGGGAACATGAGTTTTTTTAAGTATGAATATTTAATTTGTGCTTTCACTGTTTGGCAAGGTGACTTTCTGTTCAAATAATGTCTTTAATTAAACAAGGCCATGTGTATAGTGGACCCCTCAGTAATGAAGGAGTTGTGTGTCCCAGTGATATGATGTATTGATTTGAACAGTAGCATGCCACTATTAACCAATGTTGTTCAGTAGAAACTGTCAGTGGACAGTCAGAAAACTAATATATTTTTTCAGATAACTGGGTGTGAAAAACTTCAGTATGTAGAGCAAAAAAAATCTTTGAATACTATTTTCTGATAAAGTTTAAAAGAAATGTAAACATGTTTAGCTGAATATATTGTTAGCACAATTTAAATTGTACATTTGGCAGAAATTGAGCAACTGTAGCAGGTGCAGTGATTAAATAACCTGGCCCTGGAAACTTCATATATCACCTTGAATTTTCCCCATCTTGAGAAACTGAGCAATTTTTGTGAACATTAAGCCTGGGTTAGCAAGCCAAACTGAATAATATGGCATCAGGCTCTTGAATACATTTGATCAACTTGACCTCTAATTTTAAATATTTTACAAAATCCAAGTTGACTTCCAGTGTTTATTATCTGTGTTCTCTAGGATAACTGGTGTTGAGAGCTGTAATGAACAAGTGACTCTTCTCATTGTTCATGCAGATCATTTGGGGTAATGCCTAAAATCAGGGATGAGAGATAAAAGTTGATGACCCCTGCATTGCTATTATTCATCTTTAAAAAATATTGTACTGCCCTTTTAATGCAAGGATTTTCTTTAAAATGTTTATTCACTTGCATTTTTCAACATAGAATTAATTTATGTTGTTCTCTCATTGCCAGCATAGGTAGCTTCTTTAATGTGTCAAAGATGACACCTGCATGTAAGTTACAGTTTCACATATTGTGGTTATAGTTATGTTGCAGTCTTGTTTCTGATGTTACTTTTTTAGTTCATTTCATTATATATAATAACTCTGTAAGACCAGACGTGAAATCTCGGTAATATTTTCAGTATTTGTCTTTTAACCATCTACATATATTTCAACCACTCTGGTTAATTACTGATTTATCAATGACAATATGAATATTTTGGCTATTTGATATTTTAATTTAATAACTGGCATAACACTGTCCTAAATATATCCCACAAGAGTAAAGTTACCCATGTAACCAGATTTTATTATGGGCATGTTTGCAAATTATCATCATGCCATTTAACAGTCTAATGTATAGATAATACGCAAACATCTCAAAGCAGTGGGGATCACTTTGACTTTAGAAGATGGTGAAGAATAGTTTGCAAAAATCTAATGTGTTGGCTGGTGAGGTTGGCATGAGCAGTCTGTGAACCACAGGTTTTAAGAAAGGGGAGCTGTGTCCCCACTGTTTACTTAAGTCTAATCTTACCCCCCCATGTATAATGCCACTGAATACTGTCGATAATATTTAAGCCCTCCTCCCCATATGTTGGGTGCCATTGAATACAATTTAATATTAGTGCTCCTTTGATACCTGACAAGCTGAACACCTGCGAATGCGCGTGTTCCTTGAGCAAATAGAAATAGCGTTTCTAAACACCCTGTTTCGAGGAAAGGCAATTTTGTTGTTGGGAATAATTGCAATATATATTTTGTAAAACGAGACAGCATCAGTAATTAAGCAAATAAAAGGCAATATTCATCCGACTCTTGCTAAGTGTTAACAGAACTTAAATTTGATTAAACAAGTGTGATCGTTTGCGGTGAATGAATCCTTTGGCACGTGTGCGGCTCCGTTGATGTGGTCTCGTGCGAACACCGCTGATAAATGTGACCGTGGAGCGCATTCGAAACCGGTTCTGCGCAAAAGAGCTGCCTGTTTCCCCCCCTTCCCCCCCCCCCTCCTCTTCCTCAACCCCCAACCCAGCGCGGCAGTTTACAGGTTTTGTAATAGGCAGCGATTTAAAGTGTCTTTTCATTCCATCCATCCTCGAAATGGCAATTATTTAACGTTTCACAGAGACGAAGGGCGGCTCTGTGGAGCGCAGACCGTCCCTCCTTGTGTCTCTCCAGCCGAATCTGCATGGTGGCTGTGCTCGATCCGTTTTGTTCCCGGGCCTGGCCCCGGACTCTGTGTAGGAAATAACTCGTACAATCTGGATGGCGATGTTTGAATAAAATGCAGTATCCGGGTTCCAGTATGTAGCGCCCCGCACTATGAATAATCCATACGTGTTCCCTGAGTGGCTAATCGTTGTTTGTTGAAAATACAGGTTTAGGGCCGCGCCCCCTCAGCACTCTGATCTTAGGGCAAGCAGGCAGAGTGTAAAATGGCGCACAGCTGTCGGTGGCGGTTCCCCGCTCGGCCCGGTGGGATCACCAGCGCGGGCAGCGGGAGGAGAGCGGGCCGGATACGGGTCACTGCTTCCCTCCGAACTGGCACTGGAACCCACCCGAACGCGAGCGGGCTTGGCCCGGGTTTTGATGCTGCGTTGCAAGTTTCTGCTGCCATCGGCAACAACCTGCAGAAATTTCGGGATGTTTTCGGGGAGGCGAGTGGCTCGAGCAGCGGGGAGGTAAGATAACCGCTCTCGGAGATGAAGGGGGGGGGGACGCAGGGCGCGGGCCGCTCGCTATGGCCTTTCAGCGGTCCCCCCCAAGTAAATAGCCCAGATTGCTGGCGCGCTAACTTTATCGAGTGGCTTAGCTGGCTAGTTAGCTACAGGGCCAGCGAGGTCTTCTACCAGTGTGCAGTTTTTCTTCACACTGCCTCGGTGAGCGACTCGTTCCCTGGCTGCAGCTCGTAAAGACCGATCCCGGGCTGAGGAAACCCGCCGTACCGGCAGCCGAGCACCGCCGGGGTTTGTTTTGGTGGAAACGAGATGTGCTGGAGCTCAACAGAAGTTTATTCAACCTTATTGGAACGTAGCGGCACTGCCGTCTCCCTCTCAGTAGCTGAGGGAAAACAGCTGCGTTTCACACTGGGAGCGGACGGTGGAGGTGCACCGCGGAGTCCCGCTCTTCCTTCCTCCCTGCTGTATTTCGAAGTGCGTGTGTGGCTGCGCTTCCCTTCGCGCCTCGGCGGCGCGGCCGAAAACAAAACATGTCAGCGACGGTGTGCATCCGTCATGTGCACGCTTTCGTGTTAATAAACGACAGTCGGGGTCATTCGTGGGGTTACGTCTCAATTTACATTGAGTTGAGTCAGTGTTGACGGAAGAGGCCGTGAAAGTGAGCCGTGGCTCGTTTCTCAGTGATGTCGCGGCGTGGAGTGGCCGCGTTAGCCCAGGGAGGCACTGGTACACCACACCACGCGCCACGGGGACCGTTCATCGTTATGTGCCGATGAACCGTCAAGTTGTGTTTGAGGAGAATGCGATGGGATGAATTTTTGTCTCCGATCTCATTCTGCTTGTGCGTTACTGTCGAAACGCGCTGCGTTGAGTTTGGTGAGGACGCAGTGATAGGGGGGTTCGGGGCGGGAGACGAGTGCTCGTGGAGCCCGTCGCGCGCACCAGCACGCGCCTCCTCCTCGCTGCCTCGCTCGCAGCCCACCTACCGCGCCAGTGATGCGCACCACACTGCTGGTGGACATTTTTTCTTCATAATATGGTGCGTAGTAAAAATGGATGCAGAAACGTGCTGCTGTCTAAGGGGGTGGGTCGGATATGACGAATGCCTTTCCAAAATGGTTAAAAGTGTGCATTAGCGACCCCATAAGAGTCCATATTTACTCTTTGCTACGCAGTTTGAGGTTCGCTTGCGAGTACAGCACACACACACACGGCGGGCGCTGTGTGTGCAGGATGTTTTCCTGCTCCTGCTAACAAATGGTGACATCTTTGCGTTTCAAAGCAAACCACTTCCCGGTTCATTAAGAGGAGTTCTAAAGGCATTATTTTACTAGTTAACGAAGTCGTTGTGCGAATGCCAGTCGCTTCAATGATGTCTGCTATTAAACGGTGTATTTTCGGAAGTGTCATGGCTAATAACAAGGTAGCAGCAGAACTGTTTGCAGTGGTAGTTTAGCTGTGTTGATGGAGTTTGGGCAGTGGTGTTCACTGTGGAGCACATCTTTCCAGACCGTGGTTTCACTACTGGGGCTGTAACAGCTCATGAAACCGGCGTGAATTGTCTTTATTTTGGTTATTCATGTACTAAAATCTCCCATGGGTTAGAACCTGGGGCAGCATGGAGTCTCTGTCATGTTCCAATCCCATTCCTGTAGTAGCACCTTTGAGCAGGGTATTTTACCCCATATTAGTAACTGAGTACCTTGCTGTGTAACGTTTATGTAGCATTGTGTTTCCTTCTATAAAGGTGTCAAAGCATAATATACTGAATATGATGCTAATGACATTGAGATATTTCCTTGTAATGGTTGTGCAGCCATATTAATGTTGAGTAAAACATGCACCAATGGTGCATTTCTGCCATAGTGTAAGAATGCTATTGAGGAAAATGCTTTTTTTTTTTTCCCTCCCTCTCCTCTTGGCAGATGTGCATGGTTTGTGGTCTTCAGTTTGAGGTGGGGAGGGCAGACTTGTGTTGCATACAGACTGGAAGTGAGTGAATAGAGGTTGTAATGCAGAGGTCTTTTGCAGCAACTTGTTTTGCTTGAAGCATTGCATGGGGGTGGAAAAGCTATGCTCCATCTGTCTTTTAAAGAAGTCTAATCGGGGGGGGGTCCCAAGACATAATTTAGGATCTGCATGCCTCGTGCTGGGAGGCAGACGGCCAAACCCCCAATAGAGCTTGCTTGCAGCCTGTGGAAGTTGCGAACACAGCATTGTGATGTCATCCAGAGGGGATGTCGCGCCACGGTGGGATTGTTTCGTTTTGCTGGAGCTTGGTTAGCTCACACATCAGCCTGGGGCTAGCGTGTGTTCATGAACTCGACCCTAGCCAGCCAGCCAAGTCCTGTCAAACATCTAGTGAGTCTGTAGCAGTTCCTTCACTTGTGGCTTCTCTCTGTTTTTAATAGTAATTAAGATGGCAAACAGGGATGATTTTGGAACTCAGGAGTATCACTTAAAGCTTAGAAAATGTACTTTAGAGTCTGTGCTGGAATTCTGCTCATATTTGAACTGGTGTCTGCACTGTGGAAATGATAGAGGATGTTAAGTTGTGGTTTGCTGTGGGGTGACTAGCAAATTTGAGTTTTGATATATTTTGGGGTAGTTTACTCCCAATCGTCTTATAATAAAATGTCTAGAATGGCATTGATTTTCTTGGCAAAGTTGAGTTTTCACATTTAAGTTACATGTACTGTCTCGTTCAAAAACTGCCAGTGAGAATTATACTCAGAGAAAAGCTAAAATTAATTTCAAACAAGAGTTTTGATCTGGTTAAATGGTGATCATTGCAGAGTGTATGGCAACAGCTTGTTGTTGAAAAGACCACTGGAGAAGCCTTCCTTATGCTGCCTTATAAAAGTCACTGAAGCAGAAAAACACCTTTTGTCATCTCTTGCCCAGATCTGTTTGAGAGAAAATGAGTATTTTCCAGCCTAAAAGTATCTGTATTGTTTACATTTTGTAGAGGAACTCTGGCTTGTCTTTGGAAAAATCTTTAGTGTTGCCATGCTGCTTTCTTATTAATGAAGAGGTAAATAAAATGGAAGAGGTCCAGCAGGTGCTGGTCTTCTGTTTATGCACAGAAGCCCCCACACCCCCACCTCCTCGTCTCCGCCCCCTCAGACAGCGTGTGGATCATAGCGGGAAGCTTTGTGTCTGCTTTTATCCCTGCTTTCACCAAGAGCAGGCAGTTGAAAGCCCACAGTAGTAGGATATCAAAGGGTGGGTAGTGGACCCTGCTGCCCCTCACCCCACACCCCCACCCCTGGGGGCTGCACAGGGAGGAGAATTAGTCACAGACTCTTCCATCCACGGCTTTATTCTGCCCTACCCATCGGGCAGCAGGCTATCACCTCTGCAGGGTTGGTGGCAACTGTGCAGGCTGGTGGGATGATCTTCCCCACCCTTTATGTCCAGCTAGTACCAATACAAATCAGGAAATCCACCAGTGTCTCATGCCAGTTCCAAGTAGTTTCACTGAGTCTTAACAGCAAAAACAAACTTTCAAGTGGGAGAATGGTGTGATTGTTCACAGGTCTGATTGTGTCCAACGCTGAGGATGCAGTCAGAGTGAATATAGCGGGAGGCAGATGGTTCTAAATGTATTAACTACTTCTCAGAAACCTCGATTGCTAGACATCTACAAGTAGTGCAGAGGAAAAGAAATGATGGTTTAAAAAAAAAAAAAAATCTGCATTGGCAGTTTGTCATCCATGTGGAAATGTGTTGAAAGAATAGGTGACCATAAAAAGAAACCTGTTGACTTTTGCCATCACTGATATGGTAATATTTGGGAGTGTCCTCCTTACCATAAAGATATATTTGCATAAGCCACATCACACCAGTACAAAGCAGATTGACCACATTTAAGTCACCCAGTCTCCCAGAAGGTCCCCTCCTGTAGTTTCTGTATGAAGAGATCATGATATTAATCAGACTGAAACTAAGAGCTGTGGAAAGGGTTAGTTCCTGTGTCATAACTTTTTAACATAGGGCTGCACAACCTATAGTTCATAGCTTCATAACCCCAATGGACTTGTAAGACAACAAATAGACTGGAGCATACAGGGGCAAGGTGTTATAACAAAACAAAGCTTTTGACATCTTGGCCCTTACTGCCCTTGTTTATATGCTTATGTGACTTTATGGCTGCCAGAGAACTACTAATCCAATCATAATAGGAATGAAAATCAGAAATGTGGAGCGAGAGCCCGTTGGTACCCATCTGTCTGCAAACATAATGTATTTCCATGAATGATCTTTTTGTCAAGGTCGACAAATTTGCCCCTTTTTAGTTAATTTATTGAATCAATTAATATGCTGCTCAAAATCTCTACAGGAGTTCCAAATTATACCAACAGCAACCTGTTCCAATTTGCAGCTGTTTCCTTAACTGTAGTGGCAGTTATTCCTCAAACTGTTACTGAATGCTTCTACCAAGAACTTGTAATGTGGTACAGGTACCAATGTTGCACAAACAAGTGCTTTGAACTCATGTCTGTACCTATGACTGATAACACTGGAATAGAAACTTATGTTCTTCAGTTTGGAGGTTCTTGGTTTTGTGATCCATAGACCACTTTAATTTTTAGCCAAATAACCCTTCTACTTAGGAGCAATTCTGTAGAATTCTGCTGCGATATTTAAAAATGTAAATTTTACAAATTTAAGTAACAAAACAAAATTTTAGGCCTCTGTGCTTGACTTTTCACTATAAAATGGGTCAAGAGTCAGTGATTTTTATATGCAACTTGTGTGGTGTCATTGTCTTTGTATGCTTATACTTTAAGCTTATAAAATTCTCTTCTGCTCTCTTTGCTGCTAGGCATCAACTCTTAAGGCAAGCATTATGTAAAAGAGTACCTGCAAAGTTGCAGGTTGGTGGTTCTTTATATTGGCAGATTCAGTGTCATGGTGGCATTGAGATGACCTGCAATACAGAGAATCAACAGGGACAGATCAGTGCAGTAAAGGCATGGGGCCTGCAGTGCACACTGTTCATCCTAGTAGTTGAGGATGCTAATGAAGTTAGCAAAACTGATTTAAACTAAAATGAATTAGTAGTAACATCACACACTGCTAAAATGCTACAAAAAATCTGATTTCTGCTGTTTTTACCACAGTGGTAATTTTTTGAACATTTTAAATTATTTGGAAGGGTGAAAACATGTCTTATCTGTCCAGAATCAAGTGTACTTCTGGCCAAAGTTCTGGACAGGGAACCTGTGCCTTGTGTTGTTGCATTCTCAGTTACAGCCTCACATTCTCTATTTCTGAATCTGTAGTAGGACGTCCTTACAGCGTAAGTATGCATGTGAACAACAGTATTTGTGATGAGGGCCATATTTAAAAAAAAAAAAAAAAAAAAAATGCATAAGTGATATAAAACAACTTGGCTACAATATTAACCCTTTACTGGTGATTTGGTAGGTTGAGAAGAAGATTGGCACTTTTTTTTTTTTTAAAACTACTGAGATTTAAAGGAAGATGGCTATGATACAACTGACAGAAATTATCATATCTGGTGGCCAGTGTCTGAGGTGAGATTGGTAGTAAAGGTGGATGATCTCATTAGCTGTTAAATCCAGGAAGAAGTTCTGGGTTTAGAGCGGTTCTTTGTAATGGCCACTGAGTTAACCACTTTTGGGTTTCTCTTAAGGTCACATTGCACTGAATCTGCTTAATGGTTCCTTGCAGTTAAAAAAAAAAATGTACATAATGCCAGATCTTGGTATTGTCATCCCTTTTGCTTTTCAAATGAAGGAAATTTGTTGTGCTTCTAATAAACATGGTAAATGATGCCATATATGTGTTTCTAAATGCAACACTTTAGTCAGACTTTTTCCTGGCATTTACTGTTTGGATTTTCCCCTATGGTTCACATTTTAAGAGTCATTATGAGTCAAAATGCAAAATTTGTTTTGCATTTTGAAGAGTTTGTGTTGGTTTTGGAAAATAAATGGTGACCTCTGTCATACTAAATATATCAGTGTGTTCTAAGAAGAACCAAAAAAGTGTTAGATCACTAAAATACATTGCAATAAACACACTAATTCACATGTCAGTTATTCATTTTCGCTCCTGTTCCAGTCAAAGTGAAATAACTGCAGGCTAGTTACTGAGGTCAGTTTGAGTGAAAGTTGGGTAAAGCAATGTCACTATGAAAATTCCTCATCCTTTTGCTTTCAGTCTAAGAGTTGAAGGCTGATAAGGGACAGCCCCTGTACATCTGGCCAGGTCATTAAATCCTGCTAGTAAATTGTTAGGTCCAGCATCCCGATCTGTGGGGTTCCTGTAGTTCCAGTTCTTGGGCTTCTGGTGCCCTTTTGGGACTTTGTTGTTCAGTTTCAAAGATGCTTAAATGCTGATTTCAGATTAGTTTATTTTTCCACTTTCCTTGCTCCCTTTCCTTTGCTTGTGGAGCATATACTAAGCCAAAATTCTTCTTGCATAAAATCTGTTATAACCAGGGAAAAATGACAAATGGCAACATGGATGTCTAAGCATCACTTTTTGCAATTCAGCATCTGCGTTTTTGCTATTTCATAGTCAAATCTCCCATCAACCTTTCTTTAACAAAACCCTGTATACAGGGAGACATGCTTTCCTGGATATTAACTGAAGTATCCAGCTACTCTTATCTTGAGGTGTTCATTAGTTTGTTTCTCCCATTTTACAGGTACAGTATATTTAACTTATTTGTCTTGTTTCACTGGGGTCTACCAGTAAAATGCAGTATTGCTGTTCTGGGCATTTATTTATCTGAACCACAGTTGTACAACTGCATTTATAGTCTCTTTTTAGTTTTGCTTCGAAGCCACTATTCCACCAAGTTGCCCTCTTGGGAACAATGGCTTTTGGGAGCTAAGACTTGGGGCAGACGGGAAGAGGCTTTGTGAGAAATCAGAAAGCCAGAATCTGCCTTTTGACCTTGTCTCTGGACCAAATCCAGGAGTCCACACAGCTTTAAGCTGAAATGAATCATTTTTATTTTTTCCACTCATGGTATGTCAGTATTACACTTGAATGTCATTTTATGTTTAAAACAGATATTTAAAAATCCAAGATATTTACCCCCATTCCTATGAGACTAGTTTTAACTTGTACCCCCCCCCCCCTTCCAACACTCCCCTCCCCTTCAGGCTCACCAGAGTCCTGTCTGTCTGTCTGCCTGCCTGCAGTAATGAAACCTCTTTGTTTCTTGTCATCACTGACTGTGCCAGAGGGCAAGTGGTTGCCAGACTTGCTAGTGTCCCTGTGCCCTCCCCCTGTGTAAAATGTGGTGTCTGAGATTGTGTGTATGTGTTGGTGTCTAAACTAATAAATTAAAGAGCTCTTCCTTGTGGACTTGGGGCAGGAGGAATAAGATTTTTGAGTAATATCTTTCATCCTCAGTTGCAGCATGCTGTCACAGCACTGTCATCACGAAGAAATGATGTTTGCTAATGTGTTTTTGCACGGCAGCTCGTGGCCGGTGTGCTGCAGGGCTATCATACCTGTGCAACTCTATGGCAGCTGCGAGAAAATCTATAAATAAATCATGAGGTCATTGAAGAGGGAACAAAGGCCAAGCTGCTGGCTTGTTGGTGCATGAATGACAAAAGCCCCTTTCAACCCTCCCCCCCATTCCAGCTTCCCTCTTGCTTGTTCCTTTAATCCACTGGAAAGGGATACTGATGTTACTCTTACCCTCCAAGTTGCTGTTGCAAATACAGGTGAGATGTTGTGATAACTTCACCTTCAGGCTCCACCTTCAAGTTCCAATTACATCCCCACAAAAGTATGCTTACTTGGTTCTTCATCCAGACTTGCACATTTGGTGGAGAAAACCTCAGGCAGAAGCTTTCCAAAGGGTTTCTCCCCAAGCCATCCATCATCAGTAACCACTTGTCTGGTGGTCTGTTGCAGTCATTTGGGGTCTATCCCAAGAACGTAGGACCTCAGGCAGGCTGAGCTCTGGATGGGGCACTAGGACATTGCAGGACAGTCGTACCCATTCGTTGACTCGGATACATGCAACATGGACAATTCAGAGTCCCCAGTTCACCTGAAACACACGTGTTTATACCTTGGGACTAAACTGGGGATGAGCATTCAATTTAGGAGCCTAGGATCTATGAGGCACTGTTCTTAACCACCGGTTCTCTCCTTATACATGACCCTGATACTTAAAACATCTGCTGCATCCATGCCACCTGTAACTAGTTTTCATTTCCTAGTGGCTGCATGAAGAATGAACAACACTCAGCATTTTTTGAACATGACCTTGTGGTTTTTATAACTGGAAAGTTTGAATATTATTCCTCCCATTTAGTGTGGACTGATTCCTTTTGAACTTGATTATTTCCTTAAGGCTACATATATGACTCTTAGATTAGCCTGATCATACTGAATGTGCAAGTCAAATCAACAACTTTGCTTTGAGGTCCAACTTTTTTACTGTTGTACTAAAAGGCCCTTTTTATTGCTTCTGGGAGTTTGGTAAGGGCCTGATCAACACTTTTTGCCTACTGCTCTTCTGAAGTCTGGTATGGCTCCAATTATCTGCAGCTGAAGCCTGCCCATGGAACACCCAGCCTGTACTCTGCAGATGTCCAGAATTTCAACCTGTACTCAGAAACCACAGCACACTCTGCAGGTGGTAGCTATGTGTCTGTCTCCTGGATATTTTATTTGATTTGTTTCCACTCATGTCCTGCCATTCATTTTTTTAAGTCCCTGTGATTTCACTTGGAAACGGACAGGAACTGTAACTCACTCCCAACACATGCATGCATAAATACAAGTGTACATAATTTATAAGCCAGTTCAACTGGTGTTCAGTGCAGACTTCTTGACTGCTGCAAAGACTCCACAGTGGACATAATTCATTAAACCAAGAAACAGTTTTATGGGAACCAAAAGTAGCTGTTGTTGCTGTATCAGTGCTCCGAAGGACCATACTACCCTGTGGACCTGAGGAGGGGTCCTGGTGACTAGCCAATGGGGCAGTGGGGGTTAGCTACTATAGTCGGTGTGAATCCAAAGGCTGTGGTTTGTAGATTGCCCGTGTTGCAGTTGTTAATGATCAGCTTTAGCAGTTGATGAGGTTTAATGGAGTAGTATTCATAAATGGGGGTGGAGCTTGATGATTCTGTCATGGAACCCCAAAGGTGGAGTTTCTCTCAGTTCTGCCCTTCCAGTGGTCTGGTCCTTGGTCACATCCAACAGCAGACCCTTAACAGGTCATTGTATCACATTGAATTCAGATTCAGCACCAGTCCTACGTGATCCATAATGTATTTTCCTTAGTGCCCAGTTTGTACCAAAGGGACTTAAACAGTAATTTCATAAAAGCGATAAAATTGATAGATATTAGCAGTGTCTTAATTCCTCCATGCTTTCCATAGCAGAGAAAGCAGAATAAACCTGACTGCTTCTGTGCTTCCCTTGGCATTTTGGACAAGTGTTGTGCTCTCGTTTCAAATGAATCGTCTCCATAAACTCAGCAGCATTCCTCTGAGTCAGCAGAAAAGCATTGCACTCATGGTGAGCTATGGATCTTGTTTTACGCCGATGAAAGTGGAAACAGAATGCACTCCCACCCTGTTTATATGTGGTTCCTTGAAGGCATGGAACACTCATTTCCAATAAGATAGGAAATATTATGAGGAGGATGCAGCCAGGCCACTTGTTGCTGAAGGGCACTTTTGCTGCCGACGTTGTAATGTGATTTTATTGTTAGTAACATTGCATATTCATGTGAGAAGGATTTTTTTTGCTAAATATAGCTTGGAGCCAGATGTAGTTATGGTAGTTTAACCATCTAGCTTGGATTAAAATACAGCTATCACAACAGCTAAGTCAGACAGAGTAAACATCTTTGGGTGATAAATGTTATTGTAGCCATGTGTTCCTGTCAGTGATTTGTTCAAGTTACCAGGATGTGAGAGAGATAAGGGATATCATGGTGATAGACATGCTTTAGGAGAATCTTCTTGGTTGACTGAGAAAGGAGCCAAGCTTTTGTAATTGTGATTACTTCAACATTCTATCTATGGAGAGTTATGAAGAATGTATTTACCTAGCAGTGTTATACGACAAAGTATTTTTAGTTCTGGAACAAACTCAATTTAGCAGCAAACACCTAGAGCATCAACAGTGGAAACAAGTGTAGGAGGACCAGGAGCAGGCGTGAGTTAATCAAATGATTAAACCCTTTTTTGTATGTAACAGGTAAGAGAGCACAGTCACAGAATTGCCCAGAGGACACCTCACTGTGCAAAACTGCAAAACACAAAGTTTGAAAATGGGGAGAACTTCTTACATAAGAGAACTTTGTATCCTCAAAGAGTCAAGTCCTTTCATGCATCTTGTTGGGACATGGTGGTCCTCCTTGTCAGTAAACACCATCAGTAAATTAATTTGAGAAGAACGGAGATTATTGAGAGCTGTGAGACCCGCCAAGTGCAGATGCACAAGTATGGTGGGTTTAAGGGAAGCAGTAAATAGATCAGGTTTGTTAACTCAGCCACAAGGACTAAAACAGCAGGTGTAGAAGGATATCAAGCTCTCTGAGGCCAATCTGGCAACAGAAATTGTGATAGGGCTGTGTGGCAGACGCCCCTCTTTGCCTTGAAGCAGTAAGGTCACACCACCTGTCTTTAAAGCATGGCCGAGGTCACTGGGAGGGATTACGTGTAGCTGCTGGGTGTCAGCTTCACTAGCTACTGCTGGTTTTGTAGGAGGGGTAGGCTAATGGTTCCACTGCTCAACTTAATGCCAACTTAAGGTTTCTGCTTTCTCTCAGGGTTTATGCAACTGCCTTTCAAATAAGTGTGAGTACAGAAAATTTAGTTGGAGGTTGATTTGTGGAACCAAGACAAGGCGTGACCTCAAGATGTCATGGTGAATGGGGCAGGGCTGCACTGATTTTTGTGGGTGGATCCACTCACAATCCCAACACTGCAATGGAGCTGCTTGCAGATCTCTTACTATCAGTTTGTTTCCTTTCTGTATCTTTCTGCCAACCCACAGGAGCCTCCTTACTCCCCCAGGATGCTCCTCTGCCAGCCTTTGGCTGCTACTGTGCAAGGTTTGGTGTGCTGCTCCTTTGGTGTGTGGATTTGGGTCCTGCCATTACACTGCATCATTGATGTATGCCAGCATTTGGTCTGCATCTTTCAGGGACTTGGGGCAAGAAACAGTAAATCAGCAAGGGTCAGAGATGAGTGGAAGCCTCTGTCTTTCTTGTTTCATCTCAGCTGCTGTCATAACAGAGGTCCTCTGAAGTCAGTTTTTCAGACCTTTCATGTGGTGTGACTTAGGGTTATTTTAGGGCTGGACTGGATGGATTTGATACTCTGGGTGGGTTTTATGTTTTCTTTCAGGTGATGCTGAGGGTCTCAGATCACTGTGTGCACCAGTCATGTAGTCACCAGAAGTGATGCTTAGCTCTTTGGTTGAGCTAGTTAGACAGTAGTAGAATGGGAATTTTAGTTGTCTTTTAAAGGACAGTAGTGGTATTGCTAGGTGGTTTGGTGTGGTTGTGAGTAGTTTGCTAAAAAGAACCATTCTGGGGATGTCCAAGTAGGTGGGACTTCTCAAAAATGAGAAAAAAGACATCAGGCTGTTTTTTTTTTTTTTTTCCCTTCATGCTTACCTCTGTGAGCGCCATGGCTGATTTTCTGATTTCAAGCTGCTTTTGTGGGAGGGCACTTCTTTGCTTCAGGTGGTGAAAAGTCTGTACGTTGGTTTAGTCTGCTGTGAGTGAATACAGCTCGTGTTCCAGGCTGTGTGGACGCTTTCCACTTGATTTTCTTGTTGTAGGGGTTGAGGGTTGTTTACAGTGCCCTTCCCCCTCTGTTATTTTTTAGTGTTGTTCTGGGAAGTGACGAACACTCCTGTGGCGCTGACCTGGCTTCACTGGCTGCGCACAGGTTAGGTATCCTTAGCAGCAGGAGCTGTTGCTAGGCTGCATGACGTCTCTGATGATGTCACACTTTTGGCCTGTTCTTCGAACACCTGCTGAAGCGCTGGGTGGGTGTATGTTGACGTTACCAGGACTTTGTTTCCTTTTTTCTCATTTATGATGACTTATTCCTCTTTATTTGTATGGAGCTAAGGGCCTGGTGGATGATCTATACTGAGGAATACCACAAATATTTTTCTATTTACAGCAAAAATACCATACTTGAAGAGGTTCTGAGAATTTTGATATTAAACATTACTGAGAAATACAGTAATGTTTAATAGAGCTTATTTGATTTAGAACTTCTGGGCAGAAGTGAAACCAGCAACATGCACCTGCTTATGTTATGAAGATGTTGGCCTGCTGGATATTTTACAAAAATACATAAAAGTGCTCCAGGGCATGTTTTCAGTGCCCACTTAAAAGTAAAAGGTGTTAATTAAATGTGGGGAAAGGAGCTTTAGCTTTTGTCAGCACATTTGCACACTTGTACACACCAACACACCCACTGACGCTCTTGAATTGGATACATGGACGTTCTGCAGTCCCCCTATGACTCTCCACAATGGTTGCACATCTAAACATTTACAAATAGATAACCATAGTACATTATAGGAGAGCTAAAGTATCTCTGCCGCCACTGCAATACACGTCTGATTTTTTTGCCCCACGGAGCCAAAACAGGTGGTGATTCCATTAAAAGAACGTTACTGGTACATGTAGTACTTACCGCTGCCTGGTAAGTACTATTGTAGCAGGGGCTGTGGGTCTCTTATCATGTGTTGAAACTGAAAATTTGTGAATAGTTGTGTTTAACTGTTGTGGGGTGTTATTGAGAAATTGCTATTTAGATTAGTTAGTTTTTTTTTTTTTTTTTTTTTTTTTTTTTCTTCCTGAGGCTTTCCCATATGATGCATATATTCAGGGATAAGTTGCAACATCTGGTGCTCCGCACCCCTAGGCCAGCCCTATGAGGTCTTGTGCTGCTTCATAAGTTCCTGAAAGAACATGTCCATAAAAATGTGAACTCTCCATTTTGGTTTTTGGTTGTGGCTGAGGGACCTCTCAGTAGTGAGTTATTGTGCTAGAACCCTCTCCCACTCTCATCAAACTTATCCCATAAAAGTTGCTTATACTTTGTGCATTTTTACTTCCTTCTGATTTGGTGCAAGATTTAGGTATGTTTTGATGCAGTGAAGACCTCTGCCTTGTCTTGGATCTTGACCTGGCAGCCCTGCTGTTATTGGCTGAGAAAAAGGAATGGATCTCTTTGTGCTTTTGGGCACCACAATGGAACAAAAGGCTCTGTTGGTGGGTTCTGCACAGTCATATTGCCCCAAAATGGACAGGGTTTATGTTTAAAAGGAGAATCACTCCAGTCCCTCTTGGGAAGCTGAGGAGCCTAATCTTGAACTTCAGGGAAGCAGTATGGGAAGAATTCGTCGAGTCAGCAGACAGGAGATGTAATGACCATCCTTTAAAGTGTTAGTGTTTTTTTCCTTTTCTTCAGGGTGTCAGTGTTTTTAATCATAGCTGCACTGGCATAAGCTTTAGAGCTAAACCGTGTCAGTTTCCTTCCTCAGATATTATTCCAGCTTTCCTAAAAGTTCTCTTTGAGAATTTATAGTTTTTATCTATTTATCTTGCTGTCTTCTGTGCCATCCTTGCTGTATTAATGTTTGATTTTTATATTTTTATTTATCACCTTAACATACGTCTTTTTGCAGGAAGAGCCCTTCTGTGGATTCGGTACGCACAATGAAAATAGAAGAATGCAGAGTTCGGTCAGGACCCCCACAGGTATTTTGTAAATGCAAACATATCACAAAGTTTTCAAACCTGGAACTGAGAAATGATAGTTTTGCTCTTTGTGTTGCTGCTTGATCTGTGCTGCTTTGATTGTTTCTTTGTTTTTTTAATCAAAACATAAATCCTCTTCAAGCGATTACACAAGCTTGTAAACAACAATTAGCTTTAGTACAATTATAGATATTATCAGCCCTTTATGTAGGACTCATCTTAAATACTTTTCTTTTTTCTCTTTCATTAAAGTCAAGTCCCCTCAGCAGAAAAAGCCTAGGGGACGCCCTCCAAGGGCCTTGGCTGCACAAAGGATGGCTGTGGATGGTGGCCCTTCTCCCATGCCTGCCTCCACTTCCCACAGCAAGCCTGAGGGGACAGACCAGCCCCCAGAGAAAGTGAAGCGGCCACCGGGAAGACCACCAGGGACTGGCGAGAAGAGACGGGGACGCCCTCCAGCTTCAGGTAGCCTGAAGAGCTGGCAGCAGAAGAGCCAGGCTGGCCCTGAGGATGGCAGGGACACAGCTCAGGATGAGAGGGGCAAGAAAGCCATGAGGAGGACGCCGCTGGCCTCTATGCAACAACGGCCGCAGCAGCTGCAGGAAATAACAAAGCTCCCCAGGGGGCCCAAGGTGGGTCGCATCTCCAAGATCACCAAAATAAAGAGGCTGCGAGCGGTCAAGTTGGCTCCACTCAAGTCAAGGTTGAAGGCTGTTGGGAGAAAAGGTGTCCCGGTTCCTGTAGTGCCAAGGCGGCGGCGGGGTCGGCCCCCTTCAGCAGAGCGCCTGAAAGCAGAGGCTGCTGTTGCTGCTGCTGTTGCTGCTGCTCAGGCTGCTGGCACCCCAATCCTTCAGTCGCCCCTCTTGGATATTTCACGGGCTGGGAAAAAGAAAGCTTTCAGGTTACGTCGAGAGAGGCACTTAGGGCCTGACACTCCTCAGCATCTCAAGCTCCGGGTCCCACATGCTGCTGAGGAGATGGTAGCTGACTCTGACCCCCATGGCCCCCTGTCATCCCTCTCAGCAGACCATGCCTCAAGGCCAGGAAGGCCTGTGGGTGTGAGGCAAAGCCCTCGGCGCATAACACCTGTGCGCATAGTTCCACCGTCAAAGCGCACAGATGCCACCATTGCCAAGCAACTACTGCAGCGTGCCAAGAAAGGGGCACAAAAGAAGAAACTTCTGGAAAAGGAAGCAGCAGCAGCCATAGGAGGGCAGGGCACAGCCAACATGGAGGCTGGTATCAGGCGGAGGAGGAGGACTCAGCTGAAGAACATTCGACAGTTCATCATGCCTGTGGTGAGCACTGTATCTCTGCGCATCATCAAGACCCCAAAGCGCTTCATCGAAGATGAGCCCAGTTTTGGGGTTCCACCGCCACATCTAAAGATGGCCAGGGTAGATGCAACACCCTCAGCCACAGGACCCCAGCCCTCTTCCCCACCTCTCACCATGTCGTCCTCCACCACAACCCCAGGGGCAGCTGGGTCTGCTGTGACTGTGGCTTCCACCAATGCACCCCCTCCCCCACCCACTCCGACCCAAAGTGTGACAGCAGTGGCTGGTGGCAGCTTGCTCAACAGCAGCTGCAACAACAGCACCAGCAACGGCCGCTTCAGCAGCAGTGCAGCATCTTGTGGATCCAGCGCTGTGTCTCAGCACTCTTCACAACTGTCCTCTGGCGAGTCCTCGCGCTCCAGCAGCCCTAGCCTGGACTCCTCTAGCGACTCCCAAGTATCTGAGGGCACACAGGCACATTCCGAGGAGGTTGACCACTCTCCTTCTTCCCAGGGTGAGAGGGAAGCCAGCTTACTCCATGTTTCGAGGCCTCCTTCCCCTCCCTCAGAGCCAGAGCATATTTCAGTAATAGAGCAAAGTCGGAGAGGGCGTCAGGGACAGGCAGTTGGAAGAGGCAATTTGGTTTCCAGCTCCCGGGGTGGTCTTGCCACCAGTAGGAAGAAATCAATAATCAGTCCAGCAACAGGGGTGCTGTTGTCGTCTTCCTCTCGGCCTGGGTCGAAACAGGCCTCGTCGACAGCTTCATCCTCCTCTTCTCCACCACCGCCCCCTCTTCATCCCCCACCGCAGCCAGCACCCTCTACCGCATCAGCCATCAGCGAACATCATCCTCACTCACCATGGATTATGCAGCACCCCATTGCCCCCTTCATCTCAGCCCCAGTGCTCTCACCTCTCCAGGAGAAGCGTCACTCCATCCTACGGGAACCCACATTCCGCTGGACCTCAATGCCTCGTTCTGAGCAGCACTACTTTTCCTCAGCTAAATACGCCAAGGAAGGCCTCATCCGCAAACCCATCTTTGACAATTTCCGTCCTCCACCACTCACTGCTGAGGATGTGGGCCTGCTACCCCCAGGTGCTGGGGGGGGCACTGGGAGTGTAGCAGGTGGCTTCTCTGGGTCAGGTGGGGGCTCAGGGCCAGGAAACCGACTTTTTTCACATCTTCACCACCCACCCCAGCAGCATCCTCCCTCCCGCTTTGAGCCACCATTGCATAAGCGAAGCCCTCTACTCCGAGCCCCTCAGTTCACTCCCAGCGAGGCGCACTCGCGCATCTTTGAGTCAGTCACCCTTCCGTCATCCTCCGGGAGCAGTGCTGGATCTGTCTCCTCACTGCAAGCGTCATCCACTGCCGTAAGGGTGCTGCGCCGCAGAAAACGGAGGACCTTTGGGCCACTGCGAGGCCAACCCAGGTCACCTTCACACTCCATGACCACCCGGAGCAGCCAGGCAGGTGCACAGGCGGGCAAGAGCACCTCTGAACTCTCCCCCTTACCAGGTCATGTCTCCACAAGCGCCTCCAGTGGCTCTAGCTCCCTCCCAGGAGTAGCGGTCAGCCCTCTTGCTGCCAGTGCCTTAACACCTGCTTCCTTTAGCTCATTCTCGCCAGGCTCCTTGAGCCTTCCAACAGAGGGTGCCATCGATTCCTATCAGCCAGGAGGCCGAAAAGCACCTGGCAGCCTTGGCGGAGCAGGGGATTCTTCTTCCACCTCTTCATCACCGCTCTTCCCTCTCTTTGCTTCCAGCCCCCAAGCAGCCAGTGGTGGAACAGGAAAAGGGGGCAGGGAGAGGGGTGCTTCAGCCTCTCGGGAGATAAGTGCCAAGGAGAAGGAAAAGGAGATGGACAGGGCCAGAGAGCGCGAGAAGGAAAACAAGAAGGAGGTGCTGAAGGACAGAGAGAGACGAGGAAAGGGTGCCACGCCGGAAAGCATCCATCCGGCTACAGCATCCAGCCTCTTTCCCATGGATGAGGACACTGACGAGTGCCCGGTGTCCAGCCCCCCAAAGAAGACACCTGGCCGGAAAAAACGCGTCTCTGGTGACCCTGGTACAGAAAACTCTCTCTCCCCTGTCTTAGGATCAGTAGAAGCGAGTTCCCTCCAAGCTGCTGCCAGTCATCTCACAACCAAGGGTCGTCTATCCAAAAAAGGGAGGCCTCCTGACAGGGGCTTGGATGCTGAAATGGAGGGCAAGGAGAAGGACAAGGAAAGAGAAAGGGAGCAAGCAGGTACCCCAGCGCAGCAGAGCACTCAGTCTGGGGCATCCCGAAAACAGGTCCCTTCGCTTGGGTCCATGTTGGCCCAGGCTGAGAAGCAGCAAGTCGCAGACAAGCGAGTTGCCGGGCTGCTGAAGAAAGCCAAAGCGCAGCTATACAAAATCGAGAAGAGCAAGTCCTTGAAGACAACAGAGACGCCGAAAGCACAGGTCAGTTCATGACCATACCACACGGGATGAGAAATGTGATTCTTGTGAGAAAATTGCAGAACTCTTATCAGGCACCTTGACATTTCCCACTATGCAAGCTAAAATTCAACTGCAACCTTTTTATTCTTTTCTTTATTAATTGATCAGGGTGTTGTCCTGGCATGCCTTAACTTGTCTGTTGCACCATAGTCATTCTGAAGAGGCTGCTATGTGGAAACAGGACATGAAGCTTAAGCGATTTGTGTCTTAAATGTCAGATAATGAAGAATTACACTTTGGTGTGTTGTACTTAAGCATTCCTTTTTAAACTTTTATAGAACAATTATATCAACTGGTTGATTTATTCTTTTTACTCTCTCAATACCAGCCAGATGGGATGGAATGAGCAGACTTTTAACTTCATACTCTTGCTACACTGACTGAAAGATGTATCCAATATGTAAGAGAGAACAACCCAGCAGACAGGGATTTTTGTTTTAGAGTCATGTTCTTGTGTACTTTGATCTGAAACCTGTTTGGTCCTGCTGTCAGGGCCAGGAGAGTGACTCCTCTGAAACATCAGCCCGGGGACCCCGCATCAAGCATGTTTGCCGGCGCGCTGCTGTGGCGCTGGGCCGGAACCGGGCAGTGTTCCCTGATGACATGCCCACCCTCAGTGCCTTACCATGGGAGGAGAGAGAGAAGATCTTGTCTTCCATGGGGAACGATGGTGAGGAAACATCCAGGTTCATTATTGTTAACCCCATAATCCTGAGCAAGGTCATGGTGGTCCGGAGTCTATCTTGCCAGTCCATCACAGGGTGGCCACACACATACACAGCCATACGCTCAACCACACAATACAGGAAATTTATAGAGGCCAATCAACTGGAAGCACATGTCTTTGGACTGTGGCAGAAAGTCAGAACACCCGGAAGAAACCCACACAGAAACAGGAAGAACTTGTAAGCTCCACACAGAATGAGTTGATTTCAACCGCTACTTGCTGCACCACTGTGCTACACCTACAAAGGCATCAGTTAAATTGATAGTAAACTCTAAAGGTAGTATGGCACATCCTACAAGGTGGAAGTCTAAGTTTATTTAAATAATTAAACTGTCACTTTGTAATATCTACCTGAAAAAATGGTCAAAGAAAGTTGTTTTTATGAAGGAAGTGTAATAATAATATACAACACAATAAGCCAGTTTGAATTAAAGCAAGTACAAAACAGAAGGTACACAGGCTTGTTTTTGGTGCAAACTGGAAATGCTGTCAGTATGCTTTACAGAAAGAGCTCTCCTATCCTGTCCTACAGACAAGTCATCAGTTGCGGGCTCAGAGGAGGCGGAGCCCACAGCCCCGCCCATCAAGCCTATTAAGCCTATAAAGCCCATTAAACCCATCAAGCCAGTTACACGGCACAAGACCGTTCAAGAACCACCAGCACGGAAGGGGCGACGCTCACGGCGCTGTGGCCAGTGTCCCGGCTGCCAGGTGCCCGATGACTGTGGTGTCTGCACCAACTGCCTGGACAAGCCGAAATTTGGGGGGCGTAACATCAAAAAGCAGTGCTGCAAGTGAGTCTGCTCAAAACATATAAGAATTGATGCTTACAATTTAAGGGAAATTAATATATTCATTTTCCAAAGATGTTTATATATAGACTACCCAAGCAAATGCAATATACATCTATATAAATATATTACATTATATAACAATGTATAAATACATTAGTTTTAATATATTTTAAAATGTTGGCAGGGTACTTATAGCCATATGTCATGTGTTTGTTTTCCCAGGGAGAGGAAGTGCCAGAACTTGCAGTGGATGCCATCCAAAAAGTTCCTCCAGAAACAGGCGAAGGGTACGTGGACACTGTGGTGTTTTGCATGGAGACATGGCTCGTGTTATTACAGGGCCAGTGGCCTGAATGCTCTCCCATTCTCTCCTTCTATAGCCAAAAAAGACAAAAAGAAGAAAAAAATGGCAGAAAAAAAGGAAACGCATCATTCTGCTCGGAGCCATTCCTCCGACAATGATCCTAAACCTGCCCCGCTCCCATCGTGGGAGGAGCATTCTCGCAAAATCGGTGAAACCCCATCCCCAAAGCACAACGAGGATAGACAGAAGCAGCCGGCCCTGCAGCCCCCACCACCACTGAGCCCTTCCCACGAGGATCCCCAGCCAGCACCAAGTGTGGCACCCACAACAGAGCCAAAACCATCCACAGCATCTCCTAGCACCAGCTCCAGGAAGGAGCGTAAGGTGCCGCAGCAGACTCCAGCCTCGTCCTCGGTACCTGGCACCCCCTGTCCACTTCCACAGTCCCAGGTCCTAGTGGAACCTCCACAGACCCAGCAGAACTCAGCACCAAAAAAGGAAGTGCCCAGCAAGCTTCCCTCCAGCGAGCCTAAGAAGAAGCCTCTGCAAAAGAACTTGACGGCATCGGTTATGGAAACAGGTCTGGCTCAAGCGCTGAAGTTCATACACACGTGTGCTGCAAAATCCGATTCAGTTCAGTGTCATGCAAGCTTTATATGTTTTTGGTTAATTATATTTTTATTCTGAATTAATATCCAGTGTAGGTAAAATGTAAACATTGTCATGGAAAGCACCTCCTCTTTAAGTGTTTTTTTTTTTTTAAAAATAGACATGTCTTTGTATTTGTGTGTGTGAAAGAGAGAGAGACTCTTATCGTTTTATAGTGTGTAGATTACAGTGTTATCCTGATTGTAACTGATATTGTTTAATTTACATTCAACTCTTTAGGACCAGAAACAAAACAGGTAAAGAAAGCACCTCTTCGATGTGCCCAGAAACAGGTTTCTGCTAAACAGAAACCCAAAGAAAAGGTATGGAACTCAACCATGGATTTTGTTTCCGTGACTTGCATGTATCATATTTTTCAAAGAGCAACCAGACCTCACTCAGTTTAAAACTCTGCCCTCCCTCTTCCTCTGTCTTTCTGCTTGGTCTCACTTTATCCCTCTGCTTCGCTGCTCTGGTCTGACGGACAGGAAAAGCAGACGTCCACCAGTCATGAAGCTGGTTCTTTAAACCCCCTGAGCACTCCCTCGACTAGAGGCCTTGGCAAGCAGAAAGTGCCCTGCGATGGAGTGCATCGCATCAGAGTGGATTTCAAGGAAGACTTTGACATCGACAATGTGTGGGAGATGGGTGGGCTCAGCATCCTCACCTCTGTGCCCATTAGCCCAAGGGTGGTCTGCTACCTTTGTGCTAGCAGTGGGCACATGGAGGTGAGTGCCAGTCTTCCATACCCATCACCCATGTTCTGTCTGCTCTAGCTAAAGGAAAGGGACATTCTGTTTTGGGGTATCAGTATCAGTGTCAGTTTTTGTTGTTGAAGAAAGAGGATGAGTTTTCTTATCCATTAATCTTTTAAAGATAGAGAAATCAAAAATGTAAATTATGTGCATTTTGGCTGTGTTTTAGTTGGCCCATAGTGACCTAACCCTTCATTTTTCCTTCTGCCACAGTTTGTGTTCTGCCAGGTGTGCTGTGAACCCTTCCATCTTTTTTGCTTGGAGGAGACAGAGCGCCCCCTGCAGGAGCAGCTGGAGAACTGGTGCTGCCGCCGCTGTCGTTATTGCCACATGTGTGGCCACCAACACCAAAAAACCAAAGTAAGGGCTTCTTCATTTGTGCCCAGTTTAGTTAGTTTTTCCTTAATTACTTCACCAAACTAATAGTGCCTCTCAGAGGTATAAGATTTGTTATACAACCCAGAGTTGAACATCACTAAAGAGAAGACTGTCTGCTTAGTGAATAAATGTAAATGTAAGGATTCTGCAGTTTGAGGTCCTTATTATCTATACAGTTTGAGAATGCCCACATCTCCCAGGCAAAGGCACCTGATAACCAAAGACCAAAAGCAAGTTTAACTTTCTGTATGTCTCCCCAACTGCAGCAACTGCTGGAGTGCAACAAGTGCCGAAACAGCTACCATCCTGACTGCCTGGGTCCCAACCATCCCACTAGACCCACTAAGAAAAAGAGAATCTGGGTAGGTTCCTTGCATTGTAATTGCTTGTTTTGCTGTTTTGCAACTAGCAGACTGCGGTGGGTGCTAAACATGCCTTCTGTGTTCTTTCTCATGTCTCATCCAACCATGCAGATCTGCACTAAGTGTGTTTGCTGCAAAAGCTGTGGTGCCACTACACCGGGGAAGACCTGGGATGCCCAGTGGTCGCATGACTTTTCCATGTGTCATGACTGTGCCAAACTCTTTGCTAAAGGTGAGCAAGACAGGTCACATAGAAGGGCCATCAGCTTAGGGGTTTGGAGGTTGTGTTCGGAAAAAAAAAAACTTAATCCCACCCCTGTCACAGGTAACTTCTGCCCACTCTGCAACAAGTGTTATGATGACGATGATTACGAGAGCAAGATGATGCAATGTGGGAGGTGCAACCGTTGGGTGCATGCCAAATGTGAAAATCTTGGTGGTAAGTGTCGTTCCACAGGGCCCTGATTTGTTAGATCTGCCTCAGTTTGGCACTCTTTTCTACTACTCAGGACCCTGCTGCCTCGGAGTATTGGACATTTGTTTTATTTCCTTTGGCACTCTGTGTCCTTGAGAAGCAGGAGTATAATTTTCTCAGTCAGCTTTTAGCAGACCAAGGAACATGAACTGAATGGAGGAGGATGACTGCTGTATGGCTGGTGATTGTACAAACACACACTGAACAGGAGTGCCACGTCTCCACTTCATTTCTATGCAGACGACATGTATGAGATCTTGTCCAGCCTGCCAGAGAGTGTGGTGTACACCTGCGCCAACTGCACAGAGTGCCACCCAGCAGAGTGGAGGACCGCTTTGGAAAAAGAGCTGCAGGGCTCAGTGCGCCGTGTCCTCACCGCGCTTCTGAACTCCCGCACCTCTACCCATCTGCTCCGCTACAGACAGGTCAGCCCCCCCCCACACTACCACCACCACCACATTCCACACTCAACTCACTGTGGGAATTAGCAACAATTGCCTTATGACAGGGTGACAGACTGAGTTCTCTCAGGAAGCATGTGCACAGCAGCATTCATTCATGGCTGTATCCATGGTATAAATGGTTTAGAGTGTTAATTAGCTATACAAAATTATACACCAACGCACTTTCATACGCAAGATACTGCTTGGGTATGATAGTCATTTAATGTTCGTGTACGCTTATGTGTTTCAGCAATTTGTCATGTCACAGCGATTAAGTCCTGTAGCGAATAGTGACTGTTGCTGTGCTTCCCCTAGAGTTTTTTTGTGCCACGGTGGTCAACTGTAGGTAACAGATTTTATGTACATTTTATAATGTCATGCTGAAGAGTGGAGGGGAGTGCCCAATGGAATGTAAACTAGCACCATTATGAGCACTGTTCTGTTTTCAAGTAAGTCTTGTATTCAAAAACTATATAACCACTACTTTCATCCAAGACTGTAGGGAGTTACTGAAAGTTGACACATTATTAACTGTTACTCTTATTAGCTATTATTTTAGCTGTCACTGGTGTCCAAGGTGACATATATTGTGGGGCTTGTATACCAAGCCTCACAATATAGTCGTTTATACTGTTGGTTAATACATGCTGTATTAATTCAGGGTCAGTACCTTGTTTAACGGTTCTACAGCAGGAGGAGGATTTGAACCTGGGTCCTTAGATTGAAAGGTAAAAGTTCTAGCCGCAACTCGGATCTTCTGTGATAATTTTTGGAAAAGTCACTTTTTGTGACACTATGGGGTAGTTCGGTCACCATATTTAATGATAGAGGACATTCTTTGCGTGAACCAGCTGGCTCACATAATAGATAATGATCCAGTAAACCTCCTCTTGTTCTACGGGGAAAAATCTCTTTTCACTGTTTTTTGGATAAGATGGTTAAGTAGGAAATTGTTTGTTTTTCTCCATGATGTCTCCTGTGTGTCATTAACTGCTGCATTACTTTCAGGCTGTGATGAAGCCTCCGGAGCTGAATCCAGAACCTGAGGAGAGCCTACCCTCACGCCGCTCCCCTGAGGGCCCCGATCCCCCTGTCTTGACAGAGGTGCCACCACCTGACGATTACCCTCTGGACCTGGAGTCTGTAAAGAGAAAGATGGAGATGGGGTGTTATAAGGCTGTGGTGAGTAGCGTGGGCACACACTACATACACACACCCCAAAGTAGAATCCTCCATCCTGCTGCCCAAGCTTTGCACTTAACCTGCTGCCCTTCATTTCCGCTTACTCTGTACATTGTACCCTTAATTTGAAGCCTTGTCTTCTGTTGTCTGGGCATATTAATGTCAATTAGCTGCAAAGCTGACAGAGTCAGTGGTGTGTGAAAGTCAGTTAGGCCTATGCAAGAAGCGGCCTGTTACGCCTGGAGATGATATGGAGGTAATGATGCCAGGCTTGGAACCACTCACACCAAGTTCAGACAGAGTTCACAGTGGAAGGCCTGGATGGATGTAGAGAGGTGGTGGTGGGATTTAATACAACTGCATCTCCTTTTTCCAGCTGCAGTTCAGTGATGACATTGTTCGCATCATCCAGACAGCCATCAACTGTGATGGAGGGCAGCCAGAGAACAAGAAAGCCAACAGCATGCTGAAGTCCTTCTTCATCAGGGTCAGTACATGGCAGCATGTGGTAGATGGTGGGGGGGATTAGTGACCACATGCCTGGAAGCTCCTGCAGTTCCGTCATCACCCTGCTTATGTGACTCTCCCATTGTTTCCCACAGCAAATGGAGCGTGTGTTCCCCTGGTTCAAGGTCAAGGAGTCTAGGTTCTGGGAGCCAAACAAGGTCTCTTCGAAGTGAGTGTGATTGCTGACACCCTACTGATCCAAGGGAACGAGAGATGGGAGTTTGGATGTGAGCAGGGACTCTGATCCAGTGCTTCGTGAACCTGTAGTTTCAAGTTACCTGCAGGTTGCCACTTTGAGGTGTTACTTACACTCGGGGTACAGATGGCTTTCTCGTGTCACGCGGAGTTCAGTGCTGCTCTGAACCCATTTGGTCGCATGAGTACCTTGCACCTTTTTCATACAGACATCCAATCAGAAGAAGGATGCTGCTGAAAACTTGTTTTCTGACCTTCATGTATGTATGTATGTCTGCGGGTGTGTGTTTATTTGTGTGTGCCGCACTTAAGGAAATTTCCTATCAGATTAACTTTGATTCGTGAAGAATAAAGATGGGAGATCTTTTTAGATGTCCAAGTAAAAAAAAAAGTTTTTGTCCCTCTTTTTTATTAGTCGTATTAGTCTAGGATAGTCAGATGTAATGTTGCACTCCCACACTGAGCCCAAAATGGTTGGTTTTGTAATTCTGATCTTGTTACACAGCTGTTACAAGTATGTAAATGAGATGAAGGCGCAGCCATAGACGAGGGCAGTGTTTGTCTTTGTGCAGGGTAACAGCTGTCTCACAACAGGCTGTTTACCTCCACGCTCCGTCTGGCCTCCTTGGTCTGCGGGTGGCCTGCTGGCGTCAGGTTACGCAAACAAGCTCCGACACTGCCTCCCGCTTTTGTCAGCTCGGATCTGGTCCAAAGGAAACCGAAAACTGTTGTTTTTTTACGCGTCGTTGGGGCTTTCAGCACTGGCTATTAAACTACACCACTGCTCTGTACTGGGAGAGAAAATTTGGAAAGTCCATTGATCTTTAACTGTTAAAAGTTCACTGTCCTTTATGCACTCATGAGTATGCTTACATTTGTGCCCTGTGGTGAAAACAACTCAAGTTGTGTGTGTGTGTGGGTGTGGGTGTGCATGGGCCTATGATATACTAAATTAAGGTGACAGTGTTCTAGTAATGGGCGAGTCCCCCATTTGTCTTTGCCTATGCAGTAGCGGTTTGCTTCCAAATGCTGTGCTGCCCCCATCCCTGGACCACAACTACGCACAGTGGAGAGAGGAGATTGCACGAGCTGAACAGCAGCAGCAACAGCCTCCACTTACAAAAAAGATAATCCCTGCTCCACGACCCAAAACACCAGGGGAGCCAGAGTCCCCCATACCCCCTTCACCACCCCAGCACAAACTCGGTGAGGGGAACAGTCTGCAGCTTCCTGTCCAAGCAATGCTTTGTCACTTGTTTCAGTTCTTCACAGGGTGACCAGTAATGCAATAGATGCATTGCTGTTTGAGTAGTGTTTTTAACCATACCAAACCCTGCAGGCCCAGACCTCATTCGAGAGGACAGCCCCGAGGTTCCGCCACCCCCTGACGTGAGTGACAACAGGCAGTGTGCGCTGTGCCTGAAGTATGGAGATGACAACACTAACGTGAGTGTCACGTCACTGCCGTAATGTACATTTAGGACCACACACACAGTATCGGCACTGTGTAGTACACACAGAATGTAAGGCTATTAGCAATGTATCTCCCATACAGTTTGCTGAACTCAACGGTATTGGGCAGTATGATACAGGAACAAGCTGTTCGTGCAACACATGTACTCTGAATTTTTTGATTTCTTGCTGAATTTCTAGTGCTGCATCATGGCTGTGCAGGATAGCAGGGTGGCTATTTTGCAATCTGGGAGCTGGTATTAAAAATTTTACTGTGTTATAATGAAATTGCATATACTGAGGTTCACCTGTAAATAAGTGAAAGTGAGATGTCGATCTTTGTACGCTCCAGGATAGCGGCAGGCTCTTGTATATTGGCCAAAACGAATGGACCCATGTGAACTGTGCCCTCTGGTCAGCTGAAGTTTTTGAGGATGATGACGGCTCCCTGAAGAACGTCCATATGGCAGTGGCTCGGGGAAAGCAGCTGGTGAGTCTGGGTGGCTAGTAGCATCAGATGAGCCACAAGTGACAATGCAGATAGACCCAACAAATACTTGACTGACACCACCTTTTAGTTATGCATAATTAATGTATATATTACTCACAGATATTGTTTAACAGCTGTTTTCAGAAGTTTGTGAGAAACTATGCCTGTGTGACTGTAAGGGAGGCATCACTTTTTACTGTGAGAGAGATTCTTCAGTGACTGATATGGTATGTGACCTCTCCTCAGCGCTGTGAGCACTGCCAAAGGCCTGGTGCCACAGTGGGCTGCTGCCTGCCCTCCTGCACCAGTAACTTCCACTTCATGTGTGCCCGCATGCGTCACTGCATCTTCCTGGAGGACAAGAAGGTGTACTGCCAGCGTCACTGTGACCTCATCAAAGGGGAGGTGAGGAGACCTCAGCAGCTTCAGAGTTGTCAGTTGCATATTTCTAACTTGCAGCCAGACAGTTTGTCTTACAGGATGTACTTTCAGATTTTTGGATGATGGGATGATGAGTTTGGAGCATTGAAACATTAAGAGCCATGTCCACTTTTCACAGGTGGTGTCTGAGTCTGGGTTTGAGGTGACACGGCGGGTCCTGGTGGACTTAGAAGGAGTCAGCTTGCGCAAGAAATTCCTGAATGGCCTGGAGCCAGAAAATATCCACATGATGATAGGTGCACCCCATTTGTTGTCTGTTGAGGTTTTTGATGTTTCCACTCTTACAGGGCCACCTTCAGGGCATTCCAACAGTATAGCTTTATGCATTTTATTTGTGCATTAGCCTCAACCCAAGTGAACTAATATAATAATTCTTGAAGCAGGAGAGTAGGTACATGTGAAGTCTAACTGCTATGTTATGCACACTGATGCAGGATCCATGACTATTGACTGCCTGGGCATCCTGACTGACCTTTCTGACTGTGAGCACAAGCTCTTTCCTATTGGATACCAGTAAGTGTTCAAGCTTTTTGTGCAAGGCTACAACAGCGAAATGTTTTGGCTAGAGAATTTTTAAAAAAAATAATGTTGAACTTATGCCCTACTATGCTTACATGACTGACACTATGAGATTATAACTTCACACATATTGGATTATAGTCTAACATTTACATTGATTCATTTAGCTGACTGTTTCTTTGAAATCAACATGCAGTGATAGATTTACTTGTTTATACACCAAAGCAATGTAAGGCACATGTGCACACTCTGAGCAGTTTATATTTGCCAGTTCACCTGAAACGCAGCCTTTGAACTATGGGAGGAAACTGGAGTATATGGAGGAAATCCATGCAAATGTGGCAAGAACATGCAAACTCCAGACAAACTGAGATGATTTTTACCGTCTGCTTGAATTCACAGCCCAAGAGATCTGAGCCATCACTGCTGCTCTTATCAAAAAGATGTCCTTTACTTTTCACTTAAATCATTTACTTTGATAATAAGTCTGTTATGTTTTTTTTCCCTGTAGGTGCTCAAGAGTGTATTGGAGCACACTGGATGCCCGCAAGCGCTGTGTATATACCTGCAGAATTGTGGTGTGTCGCCCTCCAGTGGTGGATACAGATGCCAACAGCACCTTGGAGCATGAAAATAACCACACCATAGCTCATAGCCCTCCTCATGTGGTAGATGGGACCAGTAATGCTGAAGGTTCCTGTTATCTTCTTTTTTTGTCTGCTTTGTTTTTCTCAGTGCACTTATTGGCTTTAGATGCACAAATAATTTGGGTTATTTTCCTTTATTTTTGAAAGATGTGGAAATGTCATCACCATCTTGGTTAGAGGCACCTTTTCCTCGATCCCCAGAGCTCCAGCTCACTTCTACAACACCAAAACTAAAGGCTGCTGCCAGAAGCAGACACCCCAGTTATCCTCCATGCCAGAGGTCCCCCATTTCTAGACCACTCCCTTCCCCAGGTAACATGAAGACATTCCAGTATTCTGCCTTTTGGAATAATAGGTTATATTCATCTACTGAATACACTGTGAAGCTCACTTCAATTATTTTTGTTCCACCTAGGTGGACCCTCAAACTCTACCCATGAGATTGTGACTGTGGGTGACCCCCTGTTAAGCTCTGGATTGCGGAGCATTGGATCTCGGCGGCATAGCACCTCCTCACTTTCTAGTCAGTCCCCAAAACAGCGGGTCTCTTCACCTTCCTGGGACAGTGGTGCACTGGGTCGACAAGGGGCCTTTGCTTCAGCCCTACCACTTTTTACCGCCTCAAAAGATGTTGAAAAGGACGCAGACAGGGAGCAATCAGTCAGACTTGTGCTAGATGGAAATCACAGTCAAGAGTCAAGGGTGATCAGTCCTGGATGCCACCGTAAGAATTTGTCGGGCTTTTCAGATAAGAGAGCAGAAAATAGCAAGGAGACCATTTGCAAGCAGCCGGGAGAGGAGAAATGTACAACAGTGCCACCTCAGGGTAGAATGAGTCAAGCTTTGCTTGGAGGACCTGCAGCACTGGCAGGACACCAGAAGAGCAGCGGTAGCAGCAAGGTGGAAAAAGTACGGCAAGGCGGGAAAGACACAGAACCTCAAACTGTCCCAAGCCACGCATCCCGTCGTCCCCTCGCCACCCTGATCAAAGATACCAGTGGAAGCGACTCTGTGAAGGATGATAGGTTAAGTCCAGGGCCTGCCTCCAAGGACCCAGTAAACCCTAAGTCCCCCCTGCCTCCACATCACAGAAGTGGAGGGAAGAAGTCTCGTGATCATCTGCCAGGTCCACCCTTAGCTGCTGCCATGAAGCCTCTGTGGTCCTCTGGAGCCACTACCACTGAAGACACAGTGAAGCGTGGGTTGCAGGCAACCTCTGTGTCAACCACAAGTCCAGTTGTTTCTAGCATCAAAGAGACGCGTTCCAAAGGGAGACCTGCAGACAACAGAGAGGCAGGAAAAGAGAGGGAAAGGAAATCTCAAAACAGCATCCCTCAAACAGCCCAGATCTCCACTCGTGTTGAGGTTAAAGGCCCTGCAACACTGGAAATGAAAAAAAACAAAAACCAAAGTGAAGAAAGGCCTTTAAAAGCTAGGGAGACCTTTTCCAGTCTCAAAAATAATACTGGCCCAGAAGGTATGCAGGCCAGGTTTAGCCCAGAGAAAGGATACAGAGAATTGCAAGCTCCTACTGACACAGCAGACAAAGAGGGATCACCAAAGGACAAAAAGCGTACAGTCAAAGTGACTCTAACGCCTTTGAAAATGGATCCAAATGGGACCAAATCGGTCAGTACCTCATCTAACACAACTACAACAACCTCGCTCTCACCCACCAGCCAAGGCACGCACAGGAGGTCCTCACGCTCCCTACCTTTCTCCCCATCTGCAAGTTCCAAAAGCTCAGAGTCTGATGCCCAACACCATACAGAAGATTCTGAAGAACACCTTCTGGCACACCACTGCACTAGAGAAGATGTGGAGGGCACTGATGATAGGGAAGAGCACGGTTTAGAAGATGGAAACAGGGTGGAAAAGCAGCACGAGGAGTACAGTGATGGCTCAGGGTCAGCCAAACGACGCTATCCTCGGCGCAGTGCACGGGCCCGGTCCAATATGTTCTTTGGTCTCACGCCCTTTTATGGTGTGCGCTCCTATGGGGAGGAGGACATTCCCTTCTATAGCAGCGGGGATAGCTCAGGGAAGAAGCGGGTGGGAAGTGGGGGTGGAAAGCGCTCTGCTGAAGGCCAGGTGGATGGCGCTGATGACATGACTACCTCTTCCTCAGGAGACAGTGGGGACGAAGAGGAGAGTGGGGTTGGTCATTGCACTGATGTCGATAGTTACTACTATAATTTCACTCGCACCATCATACATCCCAGTGGTGGAGTACCTCCCTCAGGTGGCATGGAGCAGTGCTTGGACGCAGGGTCCCAGCTTCAGAGGTTCCTGAAGGAAGAAAGAGAAGATGAAGGGTTGGTTGAAGGAGGCGTGGCCAGAGCCAGAGGTCTGAGCAGGCCAAGGATTGGTCAGCTGGACGGGGTGGATGATGGCTCTGAAAGTGATGCTAGTACAAGTACCACCACCACCACCACGACTACCACCACCCCCACTACCACGTCATCTTCCCACAAGGCCACTAGCAAGAGGAAGGGAAGGGAAAGTCGGGCAGACAAGTTGGACATAGATTCGGCAAAAGATGTTGAGAACAGTAGTGGTGGAGGGGGTGGAAGCAACAACAGCAACAGTCGCGATGGCAGGAAGACTCAGAAGGAGAATTGTCTCCCCCTTGGAGGAGTAAAAGCACAGGGCCAAGATCCCCTAGATGCACAGTTGTCCCTCAACTCCGATCTCCTCAAGTCTGATTCGGACAACACCAACAGTGATGATTACGGCAACATTCTCCCATCTGACATTATGGAATTTGTACTGAACACGCCTTCCATGCAGGCTCTGGGACAACAGCAAGAAGCTTCCTCCTCTGAGCTCCTTTCACTTGATGAGGGCTTTGAGCTCGATGGAAATCGTGGGAAGGAGATTGGCCTCTTTGAAGATTTCCCTCAACAACTGCCAAACACAGAGCCAGTTGAGAGTGGTGTGAACCCTTCCATTTCAGCAGAAGAGTCTTATGGCCTCCCATTAGAGCTACCCTCAGATCTTTCGGTACTCACAACCCGCAGCCCCTCAGTGAGTAATCAGAACCATGGAACTTTGATTTCAGACACTTCTGAGCGCTCCATCCTGTCCCTGTCACCCGGTGATGCAGTGTCAGACAAAGGAGATGAAAAGCAGAGGGGAGTGGCAGGCAGCTCCAAAAAGGTTCAGCAGGGAGGGACAGGAGGTGGGGAAGCACAGGTCTCAGAGGGTCATATCACCCCAGAACATTTCATCCCCAGCCACTTAGACGCAGAACGCATTACAAGTCCACCCATAAGCCAAGTGGTGGAACCTGGGAGTCAAGATCTGACTAGGGCATCTGGGACTCCTGGATTGCCAAACTCTCCTTCCTTACCTCTCCAGGGACAAAAGTATATGACTGCTTCTACAGACAGTCCAAGCTTCGCTCAAGTTTCCAGTACTTCAGTTCAGACTGCTGCTACCCACCTCAAACCAGGAACAGAGAAGCTCATAATTGTGAACCAGCATATGCAGCCCCTCTATGTGTTACAGACACTTCCTAATGGAGTCACTCAGAAGATTCAGATAACCCCCTCAGTAAGTACTGCTGGAGTGATGGACACAAGTTCCATGACTGGAGGTTTGACACTTGCACCTGGTCTCACAGCAGGCATGCCAGCCACTCAGCCTATGTTTTCTTCTGGTGGAAAAGGTTTAGTTTCTATGGCTCACCATCCTCAAATCCAAGCTTTTGCTGGTTCTACACAGGCAGGTTTCCAGGCTGGTATCCCAAGCACCACATCTGGCCTGCTCATTGGAGTTCATTCCCAGGACCCCCAGGTTCTAGTGTCTGAAGCTGGCCACCACACGGAGCTGGCTTCTAATGCCACCATTGTCTCCAGTGCTCTACCAGTCTCTCCATCTACAGCAGGATCTGTTTCAGCCCATGGGAAGAAGCGCCCTATCTCTAGGCTCCAGCCCCGCAAGACCAAAAAGCTTGCTCGTTCAGGGAGCCAACCTGCCCTGACTTCAGAGACTGGGACTAACATGACCCTCATCAACTTTTCACCATCTCAGATTTCAGCTGGAGTCCCTGCTCAGCCAGGTTTGGTGGAACTCGGAACTCTTACCACAGCAGCCACCACATCTCACAGGAAAGTCCCCAATATCATCAAGCGGCCAAAACTAGGCGTGTACTTTGAACCAACGGCATTGCAAGGTCGTTCTGGCACCACTGTGCAGCAAGGAATCCTGGGACATGAGTCTCCTGCACATCTGGTGCCGTGCACCGTGTCTAGCCTCAGTAACAATCAGTCTGTGCTAAATGTTGTGTCTGTCCCAGCTGGTGGACCTGCTAACCTTCTAGGCACCCAGGGGCTTCTTGGTCCCACTGACTTCAACAACCTGCTCCTTAAGGCCAGCCAGCAGAGTCTGAACCTTCCAGAACAACAGATGGTCCTCCAGTCAGGCGCCCCCATGATCTCGCAGTTGAGCACTTCGGCACAAACTACCAGCACCAATAGCATTTGTGTACTGCCCCCTTCACAGAGCATCAGCATGTCTGTAAATGCACAGACAGAACAGGTGGGGGCGTACCATGTCCAGCACCACCGAAGCAATCGAGTCTCAGCAGAGAACCCTCAGATTGTGAGTCAGTGCACTTCTGCTCCAGTGCTGCAGGCGTCCCAAACGGCAGCGCAAGAGATCAGTGGGTGCCAAAGTGCTGGTGTCTCTGGATTGAGCTCCCGGACCGTTCCCTTTTCTCGGGCCTCAGATCTTCCTCAAGCTCATAAAGTCATAAATACAGTGGTTTCGGAGGCTGTCTCATCAGGAAAAGGGAAGCAAAAGGCCAAGCGGCCTCAGCACAGCCCAGACAAGACCAGCAGCAAGAAACACAAGCCGTGGCGTGCAGATAGCCCTCGGGAGAAGCAAGGAGGAGCCAACACAGGCAGTGGCAATGGCCCCACTTCTCGGTAAGTAACCGAAGTAGTGTTTATTCGTAGGCACTGATAGTATTAATTGTCCACGGAAAAATTTGAGTGTCAATTTTGGTTGAAATTCGTGTCTAAAGGGATCGGCAACCAGACTGTCCCAAGCCCACTGAGGTGGGGAAACGTGAGGAAAGAGAACTAAGTAAGGGGTGAGTGACTTCTTCTGTGCAATGTTTTTTTTTCAGCTTATAGACATTTAAACACACATTTTTATCATTAAGACCACAAGGTAATGTTTGAATACACTTCTTGTGTCTGATTTCTTTTTTGTCCTCTCAGAGTGGCCCAAAGTGGTGCAAAGCCTGAACCTCCTGTCATGTCACCCAAGTGCACAGACACTGATGAAGCCAAATTGAAAACGATAGGTTGGTCAGCCTCAAGTTGGGCTAAACTCATTAATTTGTAGTTTCTCAAGTTTCTGACTTTGAACGCTGTCTGTTTTTGTACAGATCCAAGTCTAAAACAAGAGGAAGGGCCCGCTATCCCAGAGGTAGCAATGGTGAACCAGGAAGGCTGCAGGAAAGACTCCATGTTGGAGGGCAAGCCCAAGAAGGGGTTGATGTTTGAAATCTGCAGTGACGATGGTTTCCAGATCTGCTGTGAGAGCATTGAAGGTGACTCCTGATTTGATGATATTTTAATACCAGTTTTGTCCACCTGCATTTCATCACAGGTCAGAAGACCTTTTTATCTAAAATAACTGGTACTCTGTGAAAAACTTAATTTACTTATTATTTAGTGAGCATTTAGTAAAAGGACATAAGTTTAGTACCTTACTCAGAGGTGCAAAAACAGGTTCTTTCTAGGTTCCTTCTAGTTCTGATAAGTTCACACATCACTGTTCTCAGCCCACATTCTTTGGAAGCACCAACCACCGTCCAGTGTGGTACCTCTAGCTGTGTGATGTCTTGATCTCTGTATCACACTCATGGTCTGTCTCATCTTCCCCCAACAGAGGCCTGGAAGTCACTGACTGATAAAGTCCAAGAGGCACGTTCCAACGCCAAGCTCAAGGAGCTCTCTTTCGAAGGTTAATTTCAACACATCAACATTTGTTGAGTCAAATCCTCATATCCAGCTTCAATTTCATTGCCATGCCTTTAGTGGCAGTATCAACATCTCTGTCACCATTCCTTTGTATCATAGGGGTGAATGGTTTACGGATGCTGGGCGTGATCCACGATGCCGTGCTGTTCCTCCTGGAGCAGCTGTCTGGTGCCCGACACTGCAGTCGCTATCGCTTCCGCTTCCACAAGCCGGAGGAATCGGATGAGCCACCAATCAACCCTCATGGGGCCGCCCGTGCAGAGCTGCACCGCAGGTGGGTTTATACAACTATTAAGGGAGGTAGGATGGTTGTTTACAGCGGCCACACATTGCACGCTTTCTTACTTGCTATTGCGATCTTTTAGAGGTTCGTTCTTTTAAGTTTGGTCTTTACGCAGTCCACTCTGTCCTTCCCAGGCGGTCAGTTTTTGACATGTTCAACTTCCTGGCATCTAAGCACCGTCAGCCACCTGAGTACAACCCTCACGATGAAGATGAGGAGGAAGTTCAGCTGAAGTCTGCTCGGTGAGAAATGTGGTTGTGCCTCATACTCATATTGTTACATCCCTGTTTTGTAGCTGATGCACAAACCTCTTTCCACTGATCTGTTTTCTGGCTACTCACTGTGCTTATTTTTGGGATATTTGTTTTGTAGGCGAGCCACCAGCATGGATCTCCCCATGCCAATGAGATTCAGGCACTTGAAAAAGGCATCCAAAGAGGCAGTTGGGGTTTACAGGTAGGAAAGACAAGTAAAAACTGTATAATAAAGCCCAAAGTTTCTTACAACTTATACATTTTATGTACAGCTGCTAAACTGGTATGAAATTCGTCGTGAATAAATTCATAAAGTGATAATTCTGCACTGACCTTGGAACCTTTCCAGAAACCTCAGTTTTCTTATTAATATTGCATCCAGTATGTGTTTGGTTAATATATGGCATGCGATGAAATCTGCTTTTCCTGTGTAACTGATTTGGAAAGAGAAAATGGCTGTTTCAGTGCTTTTTTTATTAATATGGCCTTGTAGCACATACGTGGTCTAACTGTGGTTCCGTGCTGTGGCAGGTCTGCTATTCACGGCAGGGGCTTGTTCTGCAAGAGGAACATCGACCCAGGAGAGATGGTTATAGAGTACTCAGGCAACGTCATCCGCTCCGTCCTTACAGACAAGCGTGAGAAGTACTACGATGGCAAGGTGAGCGGTCGCCCAGGGGATGGTGTGTCTGGTTTATCAGATTGAGCAGGGGCACTGTCCTCTCCTAGTTTCTGAACCTCAGCCAACATACACACCATAACCCTCCACGGCTCCTTTAGCAAAGCAGTTTAATAAGTATTGTACAGCTGTTCTCTAATGTTTTTTGAAACAGACCCCTACATTTAGTGCAACTTGCACTTCTAGCAATTTTGGATATCAATGCAAGCAGATTAACTTAAGAGCATAGTGATTTAGCGGAGTCCTTCCTGAAATTTGAACCTGCAATTTTCTCAAGCTAAGCCTTTTAGGAACCTTCAATATGCCTCCCATTAAACTCTGGTCCCTTCAATCTGGCCTCCTCATAGGGCATTGGCTGCTACATGTTCCGCATCGACGACTATGAAGTGGTGGATGCTACCATGCATGGTAATGCAGCGCGCTTCATCAACCACTCTTGCGAGCCCAACTGCTACTCACGTGTCATCAACATTGACGGACAGAAGCACATTGTCATCTTTGCTATGCGCAAGATCTTTCGGGGCGAGGAGCTCACCTATGACTACAAGTTCCCCATCGAGGACCCCAGCAACAAGCTGCCCTGCAACTGTGGCGCTAAGAAGTGCCGAAAGTTCCTCAATTAGCTGCCTCCCCCACCTTTGTCTCCTCCTGCCCTTTAGCTCTCACTGCTGTGGCCTGAAGGTGCCAATGCATGTGAGAGGCTTGGGGTGGGGGGGTGGGGGGGTGGCTCCAGTGAGTTTGCACTATGACAAGGCCCCTGCTTTCACAAGGGAGAGTTTAATATTATTGTGCCTCACGTTTCAACCTTTTTTCAATTGCATGGTATTTGGGTTGAGAGAGAAGCGGGGGTGTGGGCAAAAAAACGCACAAAGCAAAAATGGTTGGCAGTCAGGCCTATGGTGACGATTTTTATGGCATTGTCATTCTGTTTACTTAAAGCAGCAAAGGCATAATTACTGTCCCATACATACAATACCTAGTTAAAGATCTGGTTTCGCAAATGCTGAACTTATTTACTGTTCAGATCATTGTCTCAAATTTGACACAGGACAAAAAAGCAACAAGATTGTTGTTTTTTTTTTAATGTGGAAATAGAACGTTTTTTTTTTTCTTTTTCAAATTTACACCAAAGTGCAATTGGTGAAAGGGAAAAGGTTATCTTTTGTTGTTGCAGCAAAAAAAAAAGTTTGAATTGACCAATCATGACCTTTGCTTCCCTGTCAACCCACCCTTTCAAGGGCATCTCCATGTTTGAATGTCCACTGAGGCCTGCAGAGCAGCCATGGTAGCAGGAGATATGCCGGGTCTGCAGTGAATCTTCCTCGCAGCTCATTTCAAGCTTTGTAAATAGGAATTCCTCATCTAGGTAACTGTCAGGTCTCCGGTGGTGTGATTTCATTTTAACACTAGAGGGAGCATCAGTCTAGGTGACGGTGTTACAGACAGGAGTTTCCCAAGAAAGTAGGACTGATGCTAACAATGGTGAAAATGCTGTAAAATAAGCATGTGCATATTTGTGTGACATTGACTGCGATGAATTTGGAACTTGCGCAGCCGGTACCCGCTGAGAGGAGGTTCTGGTGGACTGACAGTCGAGGGACAGAACTGTTTTTTTTTTTTTTTTGTTTTGTTTTGTTTTGTTTTGTTTTGTTTTTTTTTTTTTTTTTTTTTTATGAACTTGTTTTATCTTGACATAGGATGATAAGATACAAGGAGAGCCAGTGATTATTTAACTACGGTCAGTTCCAGTAGGATCGCTGTGCGAATGTAGGGTTAGGCCTCGTATCTGCTGGCCTACTTGCAGCCAGACAACAGTAGCTGCCTCCTGATTTGTCCAAGTTGCCCAGTTTGCTGTCATTGAAACTCATCCAGCTTTCACTGGTACCAGTTACACATATTCAAAGGAGAAATACCATTTTTACCTTATATGTCAACTTTATTGGCTTGAATTGTTGAAAGTGTTCTGCCCGATAATGATCATTTAATACCGAGAGGAAAAAAGTCCTGCTTTCTTTACTAAATGTAAATAATATGTATATTTTTCTATTTGTGTGGCAAAAACAAATCGCACTTGCTAGTGAAAAGCACTTAACGATTGTATTTATTTTTTTAAGGAATCAAGTTGTATTTATTTTACTGGCTCCTATTTTGTAGGAAATGGATGTTTACAAACGCTTAAGCTCAGCTGAGGCTTTTTTATAGAGCTGCCTTATTTATTTCATTTTTAAGCGTATTGTAGTACGTTTTTTTTTTTCTACGTTTTTTGTAACCTGAATGTTCACCCTCTGTTCCAAAGACATTCTGTCACCATCGCTCTCGAGTGCAGTCCACCAGTAACTGTTACATAGCGCAAAGCTGTTTTTAAAGTGCAGCAAAATGCTGTTCTGGTCCTTTTGTTTTTATAATTACTTGGAGGAAACCTTATTGGAATTTTAACTGTGTTTAAGCTGTTAAAGCAGACACCTCATGTTTGTGGCCTTAATGGCAGTTGGAGGAAAGATACAGCGTGCTTCATATGTAAGCAGACCTCCATGTCTCACTCTTAACTCATGAGGAACTTTTATATGAAGGCCAGAGCACTTCTTTTCACAGTGCAGCCCTTTTAAGCAAGCAAAGGCATATTTGTTTTGTTTCTTAATTTGTTTTAGGGATAATAATATTACAGGCTACGAGAGAAACGAAAGCAGCCAGGTGAGACTGCTTATTTTGTAAGAATGCAGCGTTGGTATTGTAGTTCACCCATCACCACCGATGGGGTGAGTTTGTACATCGCATTGGCAAAAGCATGAGGGACTGTTTAATGCAAGCTGTGAGCAGACATATCACCTTGTTTTGTTTCGGCAAAAGTGTCGTGCCTTCTCAGTTCACATAAGTGTTTCCAGGCTTTTCAAAATTTTGACCTTTGATCCCAGTCGGTACTGCTCCCAGTCTAGCCAACCGCACCCAGAAGGGGAGTCATAGATCTTTTTGTTGCTGCAAAAAAAGAGACACGGGGGACTTCAGTGATGTAGCCAGGAAGGCTTTGCTTGTGTGCTACACGTTCCCTTTGAAACAGAGCCACAATCGATGCTGCTGTGTGCGACTACTCCATGGCAACGCGCTTGTTGTGTTACCTGAGAAGCAGCTGCAACATTCCTCAGAGCCCCGACCCTGGCCCAGGCTGTCCGGCAGAGCAGGTTCGCCCGTGGACCACACTTTTGAAGTGGAGGCTGTGCTCCTACACTGAGGATTGACGGTGTGGTCATTCAGGATAACAGCAGTTAGACCTCACTTTACTTTAATTTGGTTTCCAAAACAAATGTGAAAGTCCATCACTGTCTGATTGATGTCAGTGACCATGTTTTTTTGGTCTATGTGCCACCATTCCAAATCACTTTTGTGTGCTCAGGATTTTTTTTTTGCAGTTAAAGACCTCAAGCAGGCTGAACTTTGCTGACTCTGACAGTCCGGCTCCAGCAGAACTCCATTTTCGGCCAGATGCTCTGAGGCCAAGGATCCTGGTTCTGCTGCCATGGGCCGGATGTAACAGTTCTCATACATAACCCTTTTACACAGCCTGGAGCGTGCCGTGCATTCAGGGATACAGCATCTTCTGGTTCTCACTTCCATTATTCTCTCAAAAAATTGGCACAGGGGCCCTGTGGAAATCTGCAGCCTGCTCTTTAATGAATGTATATTGACAACAAAAAAGAATGACAATGTTAACAATAACTTAATTCTGCAATTTTTTTTCTCAAAACTAGAAAAATGCGACCAAGATGGTTGATTCAATGAAAGGTTATAAAAACCAAACCTATATGGCAACAGAAAAGGAAAAAAAAAAACAGGGATGAAGCTCAACAGAAGGGCTTGGCTAAGACGGTTTTCATCTCTGTTTTAATTTCAATGCAATACTCTGAAGATTTGTTGCTCCACTTCCTAGTCGACCTCTCTCCTGTCAGTTCAGGGTGATCGCGTGACGGCGTCTACTTTTAGGAAACCTGCTGTGGTTTCCTCTGCCTCCAACCGTGTTGCCGCTGGCGCCTCAACACCTGTAGTTACCACTCGCTCATTCACTCTCTTGCTCTTCAAATATATAAATCTATATATACATATAAATAGCAACTTGTACTTCAGTATCTACATAATATATGGAATGGACAAACTTAGTTACAGTAGCAAAGCAGCAGCTTAAAAAAAGGTTATTTGCATCTTTCAATGTACTCTATAATGGTTTTTGTGTTACAGTATCAGTTTAGATCTAGACTACAACAGCTTTGTATATCGATATTCCAGTACCAGTTCCTCCCTCGGAGCTCTGCAGTTTCCTCTCTTTATTTTCTAAAGGAAAGATATTTATAGTCTGAAAATATATATGTATAATGTGCTTGTGAACTTCTTGAGGTCAGCCATTTGGATATTGTGTTGTAGTGAATGTCCCCCCCCCCTTTTTTTAAATTTCCTTTGTACATTTTAACAGGGATTTTTAGAAAGCTTACTTGATGTGGTATTAATTCTGTTCAAACTGTAATGGTCAGAGAAAGGATTCCTCCCCACACACACAACCCCTCCACACTATTGCCCACCAGACTGCCCTCTACCCTCCTCCATTAGGAAATTGTACTGGTACTATACGTTATTTATAATGAAAAGTATTTCAAAGATATTAACCATGATTTTTATATTTATCGCTTTTTTGATCATCATGTTAAAGTAACGGTAACAGTAATGCTACTAATAACTGTAACAAATATTTAACGTTATTTATTTGATGTTGCTTTGAAATTAGTTGCTGGTACAGTTGCCATGGTGACCAGATGCTGCAACCTAAGGGAGAGGTTGGAGTTGATCCCTTGGCACTGTGCCGGGCATCATTTCACGCTCACGTTGTTGATGTTGGTTGGTGGGCAGAGGGATGCAAGTGTGGTGCTGGGGAGAGTTCTCAGGACAGTGGGTAGCGGGTATTTGTGTTAGGGCTCGCTTTTTTCTCTCTACCCCTATGGCTTTGAATCAGACCCTCCCTTGTTGTGTATTTCCATGGGCACACTTCTTCAGTACCTAAGCTCTCTGTGACGGACGCCATGATGATCACAACGATTATGATGATAACTGTGTTTGTTCCTCTGAGTTTTTTCCAGTGTTATCTCATATCACAGAAATGAAGGAAAGACCGTTTAACAAATAACGATTTTAAAAGTACTGACACTACTTAACACTGAATGTAAAATATTGAAAAAGAACTTGTACATAGCTGTAAAAAGGAAAGTTTCTAATCATGTTTATTTTCTATGCACTTTTTTATTTAAGTGATAGTTTAAATAATAAACATATTCAGTTTACTCTGTCTTCCGACTGGTTTTCTGCTTTTGTGCGTGGGACGTGCGGCTTGTTTTTGTTGTCTGAGCTGTGGTGAAATCTATCCCCCGTTATCCCTCCACAACGAAGGTCACTGAACAGCTGAAAGCGTTGTGAAACATCTGCCATAATTGAAGTGGCAAACAGTTGGCCTTATTTGACTGAAATGCCTGCCCAGTAGTTTGTAGCCCCTTTATATTTGTTATATGCTGAGGATTTGCTTATTTGCAATGTACAGTATGTGTTTCTGTAGGAGTAGCTGCAACATCCTCACGGCGGTTCTGTTTGTGTACAGAAATTTTGGTAAATTTAAAAAATGTACAGTGCACAGAAGTCCACAAAGTCCATCCTTTCAGTGGCCTCCACTTCTTCTCCCACTTTACTTCAACACAGGCTGCCCTCAAGCCCCAGGAGTGTCAGGTCACTCTTGGTAATCTCACCACATCAACCGCAGTAATGATGCCTGAGATTTATCAATAAATATTAGCAAATGATGCTTTACAAATAGCTGAGAGGCTATTATTGCAGTAATTATATTAGTAGAACTGCCTAATTTCATTGTGTTCTAACCATCATTTTATTTAGAACATTCAATAGCAGCTTTTCAAATCACTTTACAGTTGCTAAGATGACTTACAAATAAGGCAATTTACAATAAATATAAACCTATAAATTATTAAAAGAAAACTAAATAAATAAATCACAGCACTTGAAAATGACACAACAGAATCCATCCTGTAGCTGTGCATGAGGGGTGGAAGCAACCGCAGAGGCAGCGCTCTCCTACCAAAAATTATTTTTATGGCAACCAGCGATGCCAAACACCTGCTTTTTTTTTTTTTAGGTGGCCAAAGCCCAAGCTTTCAAAGCTCAGACAAGCTGCCTTATATGGTAAGTTAGTCTGTTTAGCCCCAAAATGGCCCCGAACTGGTCCTCCTTCCACCTGGAGGCAGAGCATGAGTGGGCAGCAGGAAGCTGTCCAGCCCGTCAAAACCCACCCCTGTCACAGTGATACCACCCATCAGCTCACAATCCATTATTAAGAACAACCTGTCCAACACAGGGCCGTGGTGGTCTGGAGGCACAGGGCCTGAGACCAGTTGGGTGGGATGTTGCACCATCGCAAGGCAGCCTCACACACACACACACACATTCGTTCGCAGATCAACACACTGCATCACTGAAAAAGGGATAGGAAAAATTTGTTGTTTTTGTTGTTTTTTTAACAATCTGGGTGTCAAACCCAATTTTTGATGGTTTCTACATTATTTTTGCTCTTCTGAACTTTGTTTTCAATTACTTAGTTTTCATGTTTAAACTCTGAGGCCAGAGTTTTGCATATTGAAAAAAAATGCATTAATCTTTGGTAGCTAAGAAAAGCATGTCCATTTTTCCCTTTTAAGTTAAGGGTCATGAAGAGTTTGCTTATGATTTTCAGAAATGAACTGCACTGGTTGCTGAGAGAGAAAAATGTATTTTCTATCATTTCTTCACTGACCTAAATAGTATTTTAAATACACAGGGACACGAAGTAAGTTCAGTGGTGATACTGGTGAAACTTCATTTTGTTTTATTCACCAACCATCAGCCAGAAGGAGCAAAAAACTGCCGCTGTCTGCATTTTACTGGTACGTCAAGCAGATCTTTTTAACCGAACCGTTTTTGTTTTCTAACTGTGGTTCTAATTCCTAGACCGCTGCTCAATGCTGTATTACCCTCCTGCTAGCTGTAATTTTCTATTCATAAAACGGGCTGCTAACCTACTGTAGGATAGTGGTTTTGTAAGACTAGGGTTTCCTTATAAATGTTTATGAGAAACATAATATATGCATTTTGAATATATATGCATTTTGAGGCGGCTGTGCCTAATATGAATTGCAGAGGAACAGAGGTTGAAATGTGTGCCTGGGGTGTGCATAATCATCTTTTTAGAAAAATATTTTGCCCATTAAAAAATGAGAGGAAGAGAAGGGAAAAGAAACACCACGTCTCAGCAAGCTGCAGCGCATTCCGGAGCGTCTCCCGGACAACTCTCTCCCACCACGTGAACTTCTCGGCAACGAGAGCAGATGAAACAACGTCGTGTTTACGGTACGCGAGAAGATAACATGGAGCGCTCGGGTGGAAGTGTGGGGAAACGGCCTTTGAGTCGTGTTTGCCTCTTGATCCGCGATCGGGGAGAGTGTTGGGTTCCTTCGCTCCGGTGACATCACAGGGTGACGGGAAAGGGTAACCGCTATGTCCCTCTGTCCATTGCACACGCTTTTTCCCCCTTGTTTTCATAATTCCCAAATTCTTTCTGGATGAACCAAATACTGTCTCTCAGCCCACAACCTCTCATCTCTGCTGTCCCACCTCTTTTTTTTTTTCTCCTCATTCCATCTGCTGTGAAGACCTGAGAAATCAGATCCTTTTCCTCTGTTTTCTTAGGCCTGCTGCAAACCCTTCTCTGGATTGAAGTGGATGTTTGCTCTGAGTTTTTTCTTTCTCCACATTCTCTGGATGAGAGTCAGTAACTCTCCCTCCGCCATTCCCTCCTTACCCCCCCCGCCCGCCTCCATTTGTCCCAACCCCTCCCTCCCTGCCTCCCTCCCCCTAATTGGCTTTCATTCCCATTTCCTCTCAAGACAAGGAGCTCTCTTTTTCTTTCTCTTCCAGAGAGTTTAGGAGAAACAGGCTTTCCTTTCTCATTGGACCAGCTGCTGCTCGATGCCTCTTGTCACTCTTTGAAGAGCGGGTCTGCGAACAGGTAAGTTTGTGGGGAAAAACCATACTTTCCGCTGTGTTTTGTTCTTTTCTGAGCATGCAAGCCGGAGGGTGAGGTCCCTTGGGGAATGAAGCACAACATCCCGGCCAGTTGGAACTCTGTTGACTAACTGTGTCTGGCCCCGCTCAGTCTGCTCTGTTCTGCATGCCGGACCGCCGAGGGACACTTCCACACGTTGTGAGTACACAGGCAGGATCGACTAGCTGTGCAGCAAGCACCGCTCTTGCCCCCTTTACTCCTTATCCTATATTTCTTCACGTTAGGGGTCTACACCTTTGTCATCGCTGATATTTGGATTTGTTGTTGGGCCGTGATTTTCGACAGCACACGTTGCCTGCAGAGGTTTAGTGAAGCCTGTATCCCGGCTTTTTTAACTATCGGAAAACTTTAAAAGCCTTCAGAAGAGCTCTCTGGTCTCGATCTGTGCCTCCCACTCTTTAGGGTTTGTTTGGCAAGTGCTGAATCAAGTCCAGTTAGACTCAGCAGCATAGCAAAGTGCGAGCGCCGAATCCCAGATCCTGTGGCGTTTCCTCAGAAAGCATCGCTCACGCTCATGGGAGCAGAACTGCGGGGAGAGGACGAGCGCCATAAACCTGGCACAGGGCTGTAGCGCAGATGTGCCTGGGAATGACAGCTTGAAAGGAAATGAGCACAAGTTGCTCTGACCACTGCTAACACGGAACAGCCCGGAATCTAGACTTTCTATGAGATGGTCATCAGATATCTTTAGTAAGGACAGGGAATCATATTCGCAATTCAATTCAATTCAATGTATTTTTCTCGAAGACATCTTCTTCTCACACAGTGACTCAGCGCTGAGCAGCAGATTAGGATGACAGAACAGATAGCAGGGATATAGAGAGGGTGCAAATAGAGGTTACACGTTTATAAAAGCAAACAATGCAGGGTATAAGCACAATACGCCAAGTCTGCCAGCAGTTGAGGAGAGGAGAACAAAAAACTCCAAAGTGGGTGGTGACGGAGAAAAATAAGCCTCTTGGGGTCCGAGTGCCAGTGGCTGCCCACCTCTCCTGGCCTTCTACACATACACAATAGTGCCAGTAGTAGCAGGTAAGACAGGTTATGCTAGGGACAGCACTGTGTAGGTGAGTAAAAATTCTGAACACCATCAGGTCTACAGAGAGGAAACCAGGCTGGAAGGGGGATCCGCAGTATCAAAGGTTCAGTTCTTTAGACCTGTCCTCACCACTGTCTGTACCCACTCCTACTTTGTTCTGTGCTTCTTTCAGTGCAGTTAAGAAACAATGAAAGGCAAGAGAGAAGGCGGTCTGCTGTTAAGAAATTAAACAATTTACAGTGACACAGCCCACCATGTCCACCCTCCCCAGCCATCCTTTCCCACGGGGTCGGTAACTGTGGTGTCAGACAGATGTGGTTTATGGATTTCTGTCGCTGTCAGCAGTTTGTGCTGTTTGTGTTGTGCTAAATTGACATTATTTACCAGAAAAGCCAGAGCAATCTACTGATTTATGGTTAGTCATAAACATTAGAGAATGAATCACAGAGCGGTAGAATCCCAGTCCCGGCTCCATCTGGTGGCTTCTTCTGCTCCCAGATACCCCTCCCTCCCCTGGACCTCCAGGCCTCTGGGTCATTTTATCATGGTGTTTCAGCAGTGGCATTACACGTTTTCAGGTGGCACATTAGCCTTGTTTGAAGTCTTGCCCCACTTCACCCCCATGACCCCACCTGTGCTCCCCTACATGTCTCAGGGATATGTGCACTTTAGACTGAGTCTTGTTACAACTGTCTGCATCCACATGTGCTGACATTCAGTGTCTGAGATCCAGACGGATGTTCCATTTCTTTTTCTCGTATGTCATGCAACCCAGAGGTCTGACTGTTGTACTGTCACCTTTTGAAAGCTCCCAAAGTACAATCTAGTGTTTGATGCAGGTACATGACGCGATGAGGTTTGCGGAGAGGATGAGACGTGTAGCCTTTTCAGAGCGCGGCTCTTTTAGGAACCGCTGAAATTCCCAGTCAATTTCAATCACAGCCAAGTTCTCCAGATGTGACTGAATGATTGTAAGAGATGTAACCTGAGTCAACTGCAGTTTCCAGTAAAGACTTTTATTCCCTGCTGCTAAACTCTTTCAGCTAAAAATATTGACATAAGAACTATTGAGCTGAAATGAAATCAACACATCATATCATGTGAGTTCTTGTGGTTTTTCTCAGGAAGGTTAGAAACTTTGCATTTTTATGGTCTAATTTTTTTTTGCCAGTAAGTCTAAAGAAAGTCATTGCTTTGGCCTGAAGCTTAAAAGTACAGCAGTTATACAGCTACTAGACTTTTACCATGAATCGTACAGTAGTCTTTCAATTTCCTTACACACTATAAACATTACCAGACCCTCATGTACAGACGTTCTCTGTATTTATACATTTGCATTTCTCTTCAATCCAGAGACACGCTACAATGGCTCCACTCCAGGCCTGGTCTGTTTCCTTCTTTGTTCTTCTGATCAAATTATCCAACCAGCTTGAGGACAACAAGATCCCCAGTCTATGTTCAGGACAACCCGGAATCCCAGGATCCCCTGGGGTGCATGGTAGCCCTGGCCTGCCAGGCAGAGATGGGCGAGATGGACGAGATGGCACCCATGGAGAAAAAGGAGACAAGGGCGAGAGAGGAGAACCAGGTTTGGCTGCAGACGCATCCCTCACCCAACTGGACCTGTGTAGATAGCATAAAATAAAAAATCTCAGTTTAAAGGTCTTTTCTTCTTCATGAAATTAATGCTTTTCATTTGTTATTTTCCGGTTTCAATGAGATTATGTCTAATGTTTGTAGAGCTACGATTTGTTTTTTTTTTTTTACTTCTGACAATGTCTTGAAATGCTTTGCTTTTTCCTAGATACGAATCTAATTTATTTGATCTAAGTCTCTCTGGCTGCGTGACAAACAGGCCAAACTCAGGTACCGGTGTCATGGTTTTGTCTCAAACTCACACAGGAGTGACGGGTGAGAGGGGCTACACCGGTGACCGGGGCAGCCCAGGAGAGAAGGGCGAGAGGGGCCAGCCAGGGGAGTGCGCTGTGGCCCCTAAGTCAGCCTTCAGCGCCAAGCTGTCTGAGAGCCGCGGCCTTCCTGTGCCGGTGGGGGGCGCTGTCGTCTTTGACACCATTCTCCTGAACGAGCAGGGTGACTACAGCGGGGAGACAGGTCGCTTCACCTGCAGAGTCCCAGGAGTGTATTACTTTGCGGTCCATGCAACTGTCTACCGTACCAGCCTGCAGTTTGACCTGATGAAGAACGGCCATGTGGTGGCCTCATATTTCCAGTTTTACGCCAACTGGCCCAAACCAGCCTCTCTGTCAGGTGGCACCCTGCTCCACCTGATACCCGGGGACGAGGTGTGGGTGCAGATGGCGCTGTCCGAGTACAGCGGCTTCTACTCCAGCCCAAAGACGGACAGTACCTTCACGGGCTTTTTGGTGTACTCAGACTGGAAGAGCTCTGTTGTGTTTGCGCAGTGAGGCGGTGCTGCACATACACACAACACACTCTCACACACACACACACACACACACACGCGCGTGCGCGCAGAGTGCGGAACAACCAACCACTGGAAGGGCTTGAAGCTTAAAAAATACTGATAAAGACGTGCTGTAATTTGCCTTTTTTTGCAAATCACATCATTTCGCTGCTTGGCGTGCATTTTTATCCAGAATGACTTCAGTAGCTTAGCGATTTGCACTCATATTTTAAGAAGCAGCCTGAGGATCTTGTGGAGCTTGAATCTGCAGCTCCACTTTCTTAACCACTATCTAGCTGCCCACTTCAATTGACTGAGGAGAGTTGAGGAGCAAATCTGAAAGGCTGGCACTTGTTTTAAAATAGGTGGCATTTCATTAACCGGATTTAATAAGCTGTGCAGTGACTACCTGCCTTATTCTATATAGCTGAGTCTTTCCCAGGTAATGTAGTGTTATGAAGACGTATTTCCAATTTTCCCTGTTTTTGCAGGTCCTGTGGCAGCAATATGTCCCCAAGCTGTCCCACTTCTTCCACCATGCTTGACTGTGGGCAGAAGGTTTTTCTGAGTGCCATATTTAGTTTTTGGCAAATGTAATGGAACCTGTGTCTGCCCAAGTAATACCATTGATTTATTAGTCCGCAAAACTGCAGCAGAAGTCTTGAGAGACATCAGCTTTCATATTCTTTTTGGTGAGCAGTGGTTACGGCCTTGCTGCTCTCCTGCGTCTCCTGTTTTTATAGAGTAACATTATCATCATGGAGACGTGAGCACCGACTTGAGATGAGGCGAGAGAGGTCTGCAGCTCCTTGGATGTTGTTCTGAGATTCATTTTGAGCTTATTAATGTTTTTGCACCCTGCTCATGGAGAGATTTGGGCAGCACATCCATTCCAAACCAGGGTTTGACTGAAGTTCAGAGCTTTAGAAAGGCCTGTTTAACGGTCCAGGCTTTAGAAACATTTTTTTCTGGAGGACTTCAGAAATTTCCTTTGACTGTAGCAAGATGTGCCTGTTTTATTCCGTGTTTTGCCAATTCTACTTTTGCCAGAAAGGGTTTTAAAAGATGAAATGGGACGAAACTGGGCCAAATCAGGCCGGATTGCATCGAAACATCTGACTAATTTCACCATTGTTAACTTAGTTTAAAATAGCAGGCGGTTGCTTTTCACACCTGTGACTGCACATTTCTTCCACACGAAGGAAATGCCATAAAAAAAATACTGGTTATATTCATTCTCTCCTAGAAGTGAAAAGTTTAAAGTCACAAAAACGGGAAAAAATTTTAAAGGGGAAGACTTCTCGCAACTCTGTACTCTGTACAACTTCCATCTTGACGGTTGTGTATTTTTCAAAATATTTGGTGTATATAACTCAAAATACAACCTTCCTGTGCATAACAAATGTTCATATTATAAGAACTCATCCTTACAAGGTAGTTTGTATCATACACGTGCATAATGAGCTATCAAACCATCTCTTAAGTGAGAGGGTCAAACAGCATTTATGTCCAGTGACCTGCCGTCCGGCCAGGAGGTAAAGACCAGCAGACAGGGAACACCCTGGAGATGAAGCCAGTCCATCACCAGGCACTCACACATTTTCACTCACACATGCAGCTTCTATGGGAAATCTTTAAATAACTGTTCACACAAACCACATGTTTTAGCACTGTGGGAGGAAAGCAGAGCATTCAAACATCAGGAGATCATAGAAACTGCACACAGGCTGAGCCAGATTCAAATCCACGGTACTGGTGCTGTGAGCCACCTGCTGTCGCATTGTTCTGGCCTACAACAGCCGAATAAAACAATTTTAAAAAATGATAAAATAGTAGGGAAAGGGACAGAAAAGGGATCAAAGTTGGTATGTGCAGCAAACATATGGGTCTTAAACCTGGATCTAAAGGTGTCCATGAGTGGTTCTGATGTTAAGATTTGGTTTTGAACTATAGTTTGTCCACATTTGAAAGCTAGAGCAGGACTTTTGCACATTTAGTGAAAAAAATCTCCTTCTGTGGCTGTGGAAAGCATTATTTACATTTTAGATGAATGGTAACTGAAATTTTTTTCGTAAGACGTTCAGGTACAAAAGACATTTGTCCACTCACATCACATACAAAGCAGGTAACTGACTTTTCGTATCTTTTGATACAGAGGATATCGATCTTCTACCGGAGCAGCGTGTTCAACAGGCTGGTTCAGCAGCACAGCAAAATTTTGACAATGTGCAGTAGTTGTTCCTGAAGGATCTTTAGTGGTGATATCATGGCCACTATGTCTAAGTGTCTATTTTCTTTCTCTTTGTGCTGAAGGACAAAGTTAAGAGCTGCAATTGAATAGCTGAATGTGTGAATTCATGCAATCACACACAAAATGTGCTCCTTAGCAAACATGTATTTCACAGACATGCAACTCATATTCACCGGCTTCTTTAGAGCAAATAGATTTAATGAAGAACTTTCATGCCATGTGTTGAGATATATATATATATATATATATATATATATATAAAATATATGTATATATAGAGAGAGAGAGAGAGAGAGAGACAGAGAGAGAGAGAGAGAGGCAGGGAGAAGGATGGCAAAAAGCACAGAGGTTGATCTCAACTGAAAAACCCAGGAAAAGAGGTTAACTGACTGTAGCAGGCCATCNAAATATATGTATATATAGAGAGAGAGACAGAGAGAGAGAGAGAGAGGCAGGGAGAAGGATGGCAAAAAGCACAGAGGTTGATCTCAACTGAAAAACCCAGGAAAAGAGGTTAACTGACTGTAGCAGGCCATCGCAAACAGTTTAGCCTTAGAAGATGCACAGACTGTGTGAGCTTGGTACATCCAAAGGAATACCCCCTGCGGTGATTTTGCTTATTATTGTCTCCACTGGATGTAACTCAGAGGTCTTCAGTTCACTTTGTAGCTGCATTTCCCTTCAATAAAACATGGTCTTCCATCCCTGCTCACATATGCTGACTCTATTGGCTTCTACATGAAGCCACATGAAGGTTTACTTTGCTCCTGGACTTCATTAGGATTAATTTGCTTTTGTTTTTGGGTTGTGGTTTACAGGATTGTTTTATTTTGAAATCTTATGGAGGGACCTTCCTTGTCCACATCTTAGCTATTGTGAGTCAGCCTGGTTTGTACATTGAGGCTCAGCAGAGCTGGACCAGATGTTTCACTGAAGTGTACAGCTACTCTGCTCCCATGCAGAATCATTTAGAAAATCATTACAGGTTCTCATTTCTTTTTATTTTCTCATAGTTAAATATATCGAATGATGGCAGGGGCACATTTTCCAACAGACCTCTCCAGTTTTTGCTCATTTTTACTGGTTACAGCAGTCCTGCTATAACTGTTAGATATGTTTACCCTGAAATGAGGACATCCAACTTTCCTCTGTCACTCACGGATCTGTCAATGTGTACATTTTATTCAAAATCACACTTGGCAGCACCCAATACAGTGGATCAAAAGAAAAGTATTTAAATGGTTCTTTTTGTGTCACGTCAGTCTAAAATTTCATGCCCCATAAAGCATCGCACCCTCCTCTGAACCAGCTGTAAGAATGTAGAGGGTGGAAAGACAGTGATGTAATGGTCTGATAGCATCTCCTTACTTGGAGAAAGAAAGAAAGCAGGGTGTTTAGGACAATCTTCAACAACCTTCAAACTTTTAATGATAAACACTTTTTTTTAAAATTAGGGTGTTATCCATTATGCCCTGGGGAACACTAGTTTGTGCCTGGCTGCACATCTTTAGTGAAACAATTCTGTATTCTGGACATGATAGCTTTACGGAGGACTAATTATTAATAGACATTCTTGGATTGTGGGTTTTTTGTAACTGCCACTAAAATGTATGACTAGGAAGACGTTTCAGTGTTAGGGAGTGGTTTTGTTTTGCTTCTCCTTTCAGGGAGAACATAAACACAACTAGTAGCCTGTAGACCCCAAACTGGCCGCAAGGGGGCAGAAGTGTTACAACAGAATTGACTACGTATTTAATAACGCTCCATAAGCAGAGTTCATTATTACTATTATTATTATTATTATTATTATTATTACTAGTAATAGTAGTATTAAGATATTAGTTTATACTTAGAGCTGAAACAGGATGAATGACATTGACCTGTACACCACTTTGGCTAAAGTTTAGTGCAAAATACACCAGAACTTTCTACATAAAAACGTTGAACCCTGTTTCTCCAGCACCTGCTGTGTTTCCTTCAGTTTTTTTCCAAAGAAATCTGCGCAACTGCTAGAATGTTTGTTTGTGTGAGATGCTTGATCCTGGAAAGACTGGAATGTGAAAAAAAGACTCATTTCTCAGCGTGAACATGTGTCCAGGACAGCTCCACCATTACGCATCGCCGTGACCAGAGTCACCGGTTTTTGTCTCAGGGGCTGTTTGCTCAGCATTAAAGTGATGACTTTCAGATGGCCTTTTAGGAGCTGTCACTGGAATGCACTTGTGTTTTGTCTGTTTTGCTTTACAGTTTTATGTTCGTAGGCGTTGCCCAGGATTGACCTCAGTATTTCAAGTCAGCACAATTCCTGGGAATTTTTCAACATAATTTTGTGAAATCCAACCTTTTTTTTTACACTGTGGTTAGTGTGGTTGAAATATTTGCATAATTTCTATTTCAACAGCCTTGAACTGTTAAACTGAACAGGACAATGAAATATATATTTATAAAAATATAAATAATTGTCATACACTTTTTAACATAAAACAGTGACCCTGTTTCTTCTCAATTCTTGTAAAGAGTATCTCAGGTGCCTCCATCATTGTAAATCAAAAAACGAACACCTTTACCGGGTTGTTAATTCAAGAACAATTAAAATTATGGCCAATTTGATCAATTGCATGTTATTTTTGGGGGCCCATTTCACATAATGCAGACGTGAGAGAACAATAGACTGAAGTAGATGGATAAGCCTTTGAACTTGTTATGCAGTAACCAGTCATTCCCATTTGTTGTCCTGACTTCTTACATTTTACCCCAGCTATTAAGGTGGGGTTAACCTGAACCCCAGGTGATATAAAAAGGAACAGGTTTGTTGTGGAAGGGATGTCCAGGAATTTAAGAATATGTCAGAAAATAATGTGCAGAACTGTGGTTGGTGAGCATTTTAGCTCAAGGGTGCTTAATGGAATTTAGGGCTTCTTTACAAGTAGATACTAAATGTGTCCTCTATCCATGCAATAAATTTTTCAAATTTGAAAGCATCCTGGATTAAGATTTGACAGGTCCGTCTTTCCTAGGACACCTTGAAATGACTTTCATTTTGTCGTTCTGTTAGCTCGGAGCTTAGAGGTTGGACATCAGCGAAGAGCTTCTGGAAGCATATGGTGCAATATGTTGGTTATTGTAGGGAAAACACACAAGACCCCATTTCAAGGAGGGCCAGTAGCACCCACATGAGGGGCTGCTGTCCCACAGAGCTGCCTGCCATTGTGATGAGCAGGAGGCTGCGAGGGGATCTTTGGTGGAGGTGAGCAGTGTCGTCCTCTTGCCTATTGTCTTGCCTCATGCCTAACACGTTGCCTATTTTCACTACAGGGTCGTGGTTTTCACCCAAAGACGAGTGCGGTGGGGACAAAGGTAGGTTTTAACAACAGCCAAACACAGTGGCAGACTGAGCACATTTTCTCAGCGTTGTCCTGTTGTAGAAAGAAAAGGAAAAAAAAAAACAACCAACCCAGCAGTCCATCCAAGCTGCGTATCTTCTCTTCTTTTTGTGCTGTGTGAGTGTGAATAAAATCCAGAAAGTCTGGGCAAAACTCAAAGAGCATAATGCAACATGGACCCTATGTAAGGACGGTGACTTCACAGAGAATAAGATTCTGCTTTGCTATGCAGCCTGTGGCAAAGAGAAGCTCTTGTCTTGATTTTTACAACTGGAGTGACTGGGAAGATGAAGCTATTTTCTTCATCTCCTTCCCTTATTGATGATCCTCTTATTAGCTCATGACGGGTTCTGCTGCAGGCCTCCTTCCTGCACGGCGCCCAGTGGAAGGGAGCAGAGTGTGGGCAGCGGCAAGGGGACAGCAGGGGGTGTCGGGGAGGGTCGTTTCATTGAATCACTGCCCACTGCCACAGGTCGACCTCTTTCATCTCCTTCATTAGACAGGGAGGTTCACCCACCAGGGAGCCTCGGAAACAAGCTGCAGTGGACACTGGCTTTGGAGGTGATGGGGGACTTTGGGAGACACGACCCAAATCCTCTTGTTTGCCTCTGTGACAAAAAGAGAGAGAAGGAGGTTTTATTAATGGACTATCCTAGACCGGCATGAAATTGGTAAGGTGAAGACTGGAACAAGGAAGAAAAACAGAGTAAAAATCAGCAGCAGGACAGTGAGAGAAAATACTGAAGAACATATTTCTATGTCACCATTTTCTGAGACTCCCTTAAAACTAATTATTCCACAGGAGTCTAAATAGTTTCAAGTATTTAAAGAGGACGTGGAGTAAATCAAATGGATTCCAGTAAATGATAAATAAATTGCAGACACGAGGTCATGTGGCTGTGTTTCAAGATGGCCATGCACATTTTATCAGATCTTCAGAGAGCCACAGTTTTCACATATTTGGCCTTTTCATTTGATCTGATGTTGCTGAAATAGGTATGATTTAAAATAGCTCGTGTTAAGGATGACAAGGATCACCTGATTTTTCCTCACTGGGCTCTTCTGGCTGAGCTGAAGGCCCGAGACTGACAGTGGATCATAGCTGTCCTGGAAGAGCTGAACTTCCCTCCGTTTTGTTCCTGTATGATTTCTTTATGTTGTTATAAATACAATTTCTCTGTTTCATGTTCCACAGCTTACTGCCTCGACCAGGTCTCTTAGTTATTTGTGGGGTTTTATGCTATCTAGTGCACCGATGGTGGATACTGGGGGGAAGCATGCATAAATAAATAGAAAACAAACGCTCAAGGACCATTGAATCGGACACCAAATCGAGTATTGACTTCAAGCCGCTCCAGAGGTTATCAGATGTTCCCACACAAAAGTGACATAGATTAGGAGGCAAATAATGCCTAGTGATAATCAGTCATTCCCCAGGAGATAATATGACCTTGGGATATAATTGGAAGAAGGACCAGGACAGCCGATACGGTCAAGCTCCCCCCCTTCTGGCTGGAGAGCTGACGATCTCAGAGACACCGTGAGTATTACATCCATCATATACATCTCATCTCTCCTTCACTGGACACCCGTCAAAGGAGAGCTGGGGACCAGTTACGCACGTACAGCGTGGAGTGATCCTGCTGAGCCAGCTGGGTGTTGGTCACGATGACGTCATTGAACCAGGTTGCTCTAGGTGGTTCCTCTCTGCAACGAGTGTTATCTTCTTTCATCTGAAGTAGCACCCAGAGCCCCTGTGTTGTATGGGGAGGTGCGTAATTGCATTCAGTTATGCATGGATGCAAAGCTGCCTCAACTCCTAATGAATTAAGTATCACTTGATCTAACAGATGGAGATAATTTGTTGAGAAAGCAGGAAAATGGCTGCTGTGAGCTGAAACTTCTCGCTCAAATTTAGGTTAAGTACCTTGCTCTGGGCTTCGAACGCCAGGGTTCCCCCAGAGATCTGAATCTACAGCCTTCTGATCACAGGCTCACATCATAGAATGATAGCTACTAGGCAGCCTACCACCTTTGGGAAACCACACAAAGATTATGACTACATTCAAAACAGCTGAGAGAAATTCCATGCAGTTGTTCTTTTGGCTTCATGTTTGGTTGCTTGTACTATAATGTGTTAAGATGAGCTATTACTATTTTTCCTGAAAAAACAGTCAAAATTGGATCCTGGATGCAGTCCTCAGTAAAGTCCGTGATTCGAGGATTGCTGGAGAAATATCATTTCTCTCTTGGTACAAGCCGTTGGCAAGGACAGCCTGGCTCTTTGAATTGTAGGCAGGCTGCAAAGGCTGCTGGGTAAACAACTCAGCAGTGGTGTGAGGCTCACACAGCCCTAGAAGAAGCCATCATGGACCCAGCAGGCAGCTTTTGGAGACAGCTGGTGACAGACTGCATGGAGCCCAAAAACCAGCCCATTAGTATGGGAGGACATTTGAACACTGTCTCATCACCCGCTTGGTGACGGTTGGGGTGGGGGTGACAGCCCTCTGGAACAAAGCTCCTCACTGGGGTAATAATCATCACCTGAGCCCCCAGGCTGGGACTGATGAATGGGCACCTAGCCGCCCCACCAAAAACCAGCGGGTGCAAATACAGCCTGAACAAAGCAAGCTACTCTGGAGAACATGTCCTTAAAATTAAATAAATTTAAACTAGGACACAGGTAAGAGTGACCTATAAATCCACGGAACACACATTACGACATGTGGTGAAGAAGCATTGCTTTCCTGTAAATTTGTGCTGCTCTGGGTAGATATTCTGCAGACTCCTTTCGTGTGGTTCTGATTCGCCAGCGCAAGGCCATGGTGGCATTATGGTGGTGGCACCACGGTGTCAGAAGCCATTCAGGATGCCCAGGCTGAAGGAAAAGTGAAGCACGTGCGAGGGGGTTCTACGCCACAGCTGTCCTGGCCATCATGGGAAACGCCCCACCGCTTCGTGAACCCCCTGTGTCACTCAACGCTGAGAGTCCCGTTGGTCAATTACCTCCTGCCAAGCACTGACAAAAGGCTTTTAACAGCGGGTCCCAGCTGAGTCCAGAGAACAGCCTGTGAGTGTGTCCAACAGCCCCCCCCACACAAGCTTCTAGCCCCAACCCACAGTGAGAACATCAGCGTGAATCTGCATAAGGACAATGCTTTGGTGGTCACTGTGGGCGCTGTGGATTTAATAGGGACGACTCTGCTGGCCCACTAATCCATTTATCAGCAGGTGTTTGCTGAGTTGGCTTCTTCTGTGCCCACGAAAAGGGGGCACCTTCATTAAAAGACCAGAACCAGGCTTAATGCTCCAAAACAAGCCACTCGCAGAAGGGTTTGTCTGAAATATTAGGGACGTGCAAAAATGCAGTTTGCTGAAGTAAATCATCATTTAAAATGTAGATTACGCATTTTTGTCCTTTGAATGACAGCAGATCTTTGACTAAGTTCTTTCCCACAGGCTCTCAGACTGATCAACTCTGACTTTGTTTCATGGCGCAAGTCAAACCACCTCCAGCTCGAGATCGACAAAACAAAGGGGCTCGTGGTTTGATCTTCATTGTGTTAAAGAGCCGTTGTGCCCGATTACAACTGAAGGTGCAGGCAGGTAGATGACTCACTGCTACGAGTACTTCCACATCAAGCTGGACTGGTCTCACGGGACACATGTGCTGTAGAAGAGAGGACAGAGCAGGCTATACTTTCCCAGAAGGCTGAAGTCCTTTAACACGTGTGGTGACATGCCCCGCATGTTCTACCAAGACCGCGGTCACCAGTGGTGTGCCGGGTGGGACATCACTTTTGGCAAGAGGCACAAATTCAACAAGCTCATCAAGAAACCGGGTTCCGTCATGGGTCAGAGCCCTCATTGAGCTGAGGTGATGAGGAAGAATCTGGAGTCCATCGTGTACAACGGCTCATATCCCCTAAATGAAGTCATCGCCATGAGTTGTTTGAGCCACATGGTTATTCAACTTAGAGGCACTAAGAAGGTCTTTTGAGGATCCTTCTTACCAACACCCATCTTCTTCCATAATGCCACAAGGATCCGTCAACAATTAGGCTGTGTTTATGAATGTTCTTTACTGGCTATTTAATCTTTTGCTTCCAGCTGCTGTAGGGCATATTTCCTGTGGAGATGATTAAAATCCTGTCCTATCACAACCCTGCACAGCATATGGACTGATCACCCCCACCACCGACTGTACCTCTCCCACCCTTCAAACTCAATTACCGCACACCACCCTTTGTATAAGATAAATACCCGTCTTTCTATTTATTAATTCATTGATCTACACTGTCTTTGTTTTCTGTACTTGGTTCTGCTCCCACTGATGTTCTTCTATGTTCCCCTGGGTCGTCGGGTCATCTGTTTAGCGTATTGTGCATCATGGTCCAGGAGACACTACATTTCAGTCTCCCTGGTAGATCTTGTACAAGGGCAGAATGACAAAAAACTGAGCCACGAACCTTGACTAACATCTGGAGTCCACGGAATCGATAACAAAAATCAAACCGATTTAGTTAAAAGGTCAGCTAGATTTATCCAGGGTAAACAAACTAGTTCTCATGGAATTGAGGACGTTTACTGCTAAACAGTCAAGTAGTCATCATTTGGCTAAGATCTCGTGGACCATCCACCGATTTGGGGACCATATATTAAATTGATTTTTGGAACAGGGAGCTGGAATTGGAGCTTCATCCATCCACTCGGCACATCAGCCTGTTTTCACTGGAAAGATGATAGACTGAGGCTGAAGAAACTACAGAGTTTTTTCCCCAGAGCTAAAGTATAAAAAGTTGTGCAGTTACCTCCTTAAAAGCCCACTATAACCATAAGGTCATGCACCACTAGTGTTTCACACTGAAATACAAACATCCAGATTGGTTAAAAAGAGTAAAACAAGTCAGTTAGTAAATCGCTATATTCGTGGCACCAGGATCACACATATGAACAGGTGTTTAAACTGGGAGATCAAAGAGGAACCTAAAGATTGATGGCAACAGCTGCGTCTGACAGTCCCAGGTCTTAGGGTCGTGACACGGCAGCCGCCACAGGAAGCAGGACCCTCTGAAAAACAGGGCAGGTGAAAGACCACTATTTTTTTGGAAGACTTAACGCATCTACCAGTACCAGCAACACGCGAGGAAACCCTCAGCTTTCTGTAGAAATTAACCTCATACAACATGGAAGGTCAATGTTAAACATCTGGATTTATTTAATCCATGTTAATAGAAGTATTCATATGGATGGAGGGAAATGTGTATTTAAGTATGTATGATTTTCACTGAAAGTGGATTTTGGGAAGCTTCTACAAAGTGTTCAAGCCAGACAAGTCAGCATGAGTTCTATAGCGCTTTTCTAACAAATTCTAACAAACGCCACGAAGACCCTGATGCCCCACGTTCCCACGGCAGACAGTGTTCAAATACATAAGTGCTTATTAGATTTATTTTTGTGGTCTCGACAGGGGAAATATTCAGCCTATGGTTTTTCTGAAGATCACAGAGCATTTAGACAGGACACAATGTAAACATGCAGGCGATGTGATAAACAGCGAAGCCAAACATGTATCTCTCAAAGCAACGCAAGACAACATAATTCTAGTGACAGAGGTTAAAACTCCAAGCATTCACAGTCAATACCCGTGGGTAAGGCAAACAAGAACAAGACTAGTGGTCCCTTTGGATAAAGGTCCTTTTAAAACAGACTGAGATATTAAAAAATGTACACAACTTATTTGCTTTACCTTAAGTTATCTGTGTTAGTGCTGTTTTACAAGATGAGAATGTTCCTCCAGGGATGGGTTCAGTTTCTTAACCACAAAAGCATACTGCTGGGTCATGTAAAACAGTTTAAATAAAATGATCTTAAGCATACATTTATAGACCTTATGTTGTACAGATATTTACAAAAAAAAACTGATCACAGAACATAAGTTAGTGAACAATCAGTAACACAGCAGGTCTCACAGTAAAAGAAATCGAATGTTGGACCAGAAGTATGAGAACACAGGGAAATTCACAGAAGGAAGTAGCTTCAATCAGCTGTATTGGCTCCGACTCCGGAGTTCCAGTATTTTCTACGTGCAGTAATTCACAGGCGTAGCTGTGCTGCATTGTTACACGTTGCGTACATCGAGCAAGAGGCAGCAAGCCGTGTTTATTTACGGACGAGACACAGGCCGCCGCGGCGTTTCTGAAAAAGGACAAATTTGCACAAATTTACGGATGAGAAAGGCGTCGGTTTGCGTAGGGAACCTGCAGACAAATCTCATGGCAAAATTGGAAAAAAGAATAAGCTACCACTTCTCAACCGAGCAGTGCTGTGGCGTGATTTTCAAGTGCGTTACAGAGTTTTAGTAAACAAGGTGTGAGCGTTAGAAGAGGCGATGTGCAGCGGGGCCGCCTGGGCCTGTGACGGCGGGTTGGCTTAGGACCAAGGGACCCCTCAGAGGTACACGTCCATGGTGTGCAGGATGGCGTGCCGGCAGAGCGGGCAGCTGTGCTGGGGGGCAGGCAGACACAGGAGGATGTCGGCACAGCCGCGGCACAGGCACAGGTGGCGGCAGGGCAGGAGTAGCACCGTCTTGGCGCTATCCTGGCAGATGACGCACTTCTTCCGCTCCTCGTGCTCTTTCAGAAGCGTCAGGAGGCTGCTAGTGACAGCGGGCTCCTTGTATGTCACCTCCATCAACGGGGCCTGGTGGCTCTCGAGGAGCCTGTCTGAGCCCAGGCAGTCTGGGACAGGGTCTGAGGAGCCGTAGCCCAGCAGGGGTCCCTGTGGCGGGGAGTTATCTCCCACTTCCCTCCCCGCGTGGTCCGGGGGGTAGTGCGCGTGGGCAGCAAAGTCACCTGCAGGCGCCAGGCCTGGCGGGTCCCTGCTGTCCCTGTCACTCCCGCGGTTGCTCGCTGAGGCCTGCGGTGTCCTTGCTACAGGCTGACTCCCCTGCCAGGCTGTCCGTTGCCACGTGACCAACTCCAGAGTGGCCTGAGCGCGCTCCAGCGCCAGCAAGTAGAGGCGGTACATTGCCCTCTGCAGGCGCTGCATGGCAGGCATGCCACTCACGTGCTGGGCCCCGCGTCGGGGGAGCCCGGGGTTCAAGTACAGCATCACTACAGTGACGATGACCGCTGTCATCACCAGGCCGTAAACGTTGAGCAGGAACACCGTGGCAAAAACGTGGCCGAGGGAGCCCAGGAACTCGAGGGCCACCTGGCACGGTGTCCAGAGCAGGATGGAGGCTCCCACCAAGCTGCTGTGCAGGAAGGTGAGCAGGGTGAGGCTGAGCTCCAGGGCCTCTTGCAGGGGTCCCGACACCGTCTCCCAGGCGCCGGTCAGGGCCGCGAAACAGTTCTGCACGCCGATGAGCAGCATGTTCACCACGGTGTTGACCAGGTAGAGCACGAGACTGAGCAGGATGCCGCACGCCTCGCACGCCTGCCGCAGCACCGAGTGGCCTGACAGCAGCCCCCGGTGCAGCAGCTCCCGCGTGCGCAGCAGCACATGCGACAGCAAGTGGCCCAGCATCTTGAAGCTCTCCGACACGCCCCCCAGCAGCTGGAGCCACCCGGCCAGCACGTGCAGGGAGCCCTGGGCCGCACTGGCCACGCACTCGGACACGGCGAGCGCCGAGCTGGAGAGCAGCAGCGGCAGGCTGTGCAGCGCCGAGATCGACGCCGACAGCAGCCACACGGCCATGTCGAGCAGCAGACCCACGACATCCAGGCACTTGCGAAAGGCGCAGAAGACGAAGTAGAGAAGCGCCATGTCGCGGCCCGGAGCGTCAGATGAGCTCCGCTTCAGCACACAGAGTGACCGACACAAGCAGGTTTAGCATGACACGTACAGCGGCGACACACGCGAGCTGCGGGATTTAGCTTCATTGCTTCGCCAAGCGTTCGCGTTTTGCGACAGCTCTGGCGATCGCTGGCCGCGCGCTGTAAACCCCAGGAAACAAAGGTAAAACTGGTGAAACTACGAGACGCACGAAAATTCAAAATAAACCCGAGTTTATGACGATATTCGGACGTGCGGCAGCTGTCGCGCTAACTCGCCTAGCTACACAAATGTCGTGCTCGTTGCCTAGCAACACAAAATAACCCAAATTCGGATGACCGGCGCGGTAAGATTTTTTAGACACTAGTGAAAGAATCCGGAGGAAATATTTCACATTATTTCTTATTTTAAGTAAAAATTAATATTCTCGTCGGCTTGCCCAATTTCGCCGCCACCGACCGCGGCCATGTTTTGGTGAAAACAGACGAGAAAAGCGATGCCGGAACAGGTCAAATCCCGGCAGGGAAAAGCAATCGAGTGCCGCGTCCTCCCAAGACCGATGGACCGCGACTCCGGTTTTCATCTTATGCTACTGTATGCCCCCCCCCCAGCATTTCTACGAATTCATATTACTTTTATTTAATGCATTTCTACCATTCTGTGTTCTTTTTTCTCTTACCCGGACTGTTACAGCATTTAACTCATACACAGGCAATTGCTAGTAGTAATACGGAATAATTCTCACAAATGACATTACATTTGCTTACATTTTTTCAAAAGCGTTTCATAGCAAGCCGAAGCTAAACATTTTATTGTCCTGTTGTGTCTTACGGACAAGGGGGAAAAGACAGTTTAATTTTTACCTACTTTTGTTAGTATTTTCACATACAAATGAAATATGACCCGCATGTTTCCCGCATGTTTCCCGCATTTCGGTGTTGTCGAAGGTGTGATTTACAAACGTAAATAAGGGTAATTGTGAAACAAGGGAAACCGTTTAAACACCAGGACCCACGACCTATCTTTTCATGTTTACATGCCGATTTTCTGCATTTGGTCTTCAAAACCGTTTTTTAAATAGTGAAATCTGTCCCTGTTTTTAATGTTCCAACCCTGAGTATTAACAAGTCTTCTTAAACGGGTTATATTTCATCTGGATGTCCTGTGGAACATAAACGCAGTGAGCAGCACAGTCTGTGACTGATGTGGAGATATTCTGAATTATTTATATGTGTAGTTGATGGCTTTATGCAAAGCAGCATTCTTAACTTAAATCTTCGAATGTTTACTCATTTAGGTCTAGATGTTTTATTGAAGTTTAACTTTACTGAAGTTTAGATGATGCTGAAAGATGTAATGGCTCATATATAAATACAAGGCAGAAAAAAAACAACTAAACAACAATGGTTAGTGGAGAAGTCAGGATCGCTGTTTGCACAGGATTTCACATCCTCTCGCTTTCCAAACGCCCTGCAGGCCCTTTCCAGCAGACGCCCCTTGACTGGCAGCTTGGTGCAGTGAAACCATCACACGGTGAAGATGCTGTAACTCAACACAAAAGATATTTAACACATTGTCTTGCCCTGCTGATGTCCATTTACACGTAGCTATCCTCAGACACCGTTTCTCGATTTTTTCGACACAAACAATCATTCCGTTTTTTGGTGACAAACTCCCACCTTATGTTTACTTCCACGCCGTATTCAGATTGTTAGCTACAAATATGTTTAATGTCATAAAATATATTTCACAGCTACGAATATTCCAGTGCAAGGTATAAAAAACCAGGAACAAAATGATCTTTAAAAAGTCAAAAGGAGCAAAAAAAATACTAACAAAGGACAATGATCAATTAAAGGGTATTAACCTACAAATCACAGTTGATAAGAATATCATCACTAGTTTTTTCCAGTTGAATTCCAGTACCCAGTTATGGATGACTTCATGCTCATACACATTTACTGGGCTTTGGGTCTCCCCCCCCCCCCTGTATTTTTATCCTTTGTCTCCTCATTCCTGTGCCTCTGGTGTTACTCACACATTTCTCCACTGACACACTGGACAAACCGAGCAGAATAGTTTTCAGTAAATCCGTTCGCCTATTCGTGTGTTCTTTTGATTTCCGTACCGTGCGTCTCGGTGTCACTGAAACTGCTCGAATGGGTTGCTCACCCCAAAGGATAGGCGTGAAATCTAATTCAGTCAGATGACGCGTCAACAGGAGACTAATTTATATTTAACTGCTGCTCCATGCAAATTAGAAAGCACAATTGTGCATTTCTAAGGAAATGTGTGCATGTACCCTGTAGAGGATTAACAGGCTTTATATGATGTGCCTGGACTGTGGAGACTTCAGGATGATTTGTGCAGCAAGTTTTCATGTTTGCAAGGAACATAAGGCACGTCTTTGGGTGGAAAAGGACTGGTCTTTGTCATCTGTAATAAGAGAAGGGAAATGCTTCCGTCGTGGTCACTGTATTCAAATGGCGAACGTACATATTTCTCCTCTGCTCTCTGAGGCCACGGTATTTCTTGGGTAATGGCTATCTAGAGTTTCAGTGGGGGTAAGTAAATCCTTCAGACAGGACATAAGTAATGTGCGATTTGTCTCGCAGGGCGGCTCACCCCGAGGATATTGGTCGGTGCCAGAAAACGAGTTGACACACAGATTCTCTTTCCATTCTGTAACCTGGCAAACGTCCTCCGCCAACTGTGGGATGTTATCACATGTCACGCATAGCAGCGGATTCATGCTTTTGTGTCTTTCTCTGGACATTTTTGTGATGCTTTCCCACTTTTGAGGGACAGTTTTACATCTTCCTGTGTCAAAGCACCAACATGGTATGGCACACATGTTCTCGGGGGCCAGTTAGCAATGCTGTGCTCCTGCTGTGGCCCAACCCTCGAACAACTGCTCGAGGTCGCAGACTGCACTGAGCATCCCACCAACTTGCATCTTTTAACATTATTAAAAATCAGATCATAATATTCTGTTGACACAGCAAGGTCTGGCTCCGTAAAATGTATCACATTTTCTTTAGGGAGAATGTACATATCCTTTTGTTAACTAAAATAATTAGGTATATTAACGCCGCTTTAAATCCCGCGTCTAAAACTCGGCTGATTCTATTGCATATTTTAAAGATTTGAGGCTCAAGAGATTATAAAATAGTTTTCAGGCATATTCTGGGGGTTAATAGAATGTAGAACATTTGGGTTGGTGGTGTCATGTTTCCTGCAGATGAGCTATGCTGTTTTCAGGCTTTTCCTTTGTTATTGCACTGGTACTTACTGGTGACAGCTGGCTTGTCTCGCTCTCTCTACCTCACCCTTCCTTTTGCCTCCCATCGCAGCTGCTGCCTTCCTTCAGCCCTGTTTGTGGAGCTGGCATGGCCCAGCTTTGAAATCTCCCTGCTGCCTCCCTTTTCTCCCACCCCCTTCCCCAGAGAAACACCATTCCTCCCCAACGTTCTTACCACCAAACCCTCTGTTGCCATCTCCACCCCCACAACATCCACCTTAATCTTTATGTGAGTGAGCTGGGATAGGATGTTGAGTGTGAGTTTTCAGCTCAATTTAGTGGGTGACCAAAAGCTGTTCCAAGACCATAAGGCTGTTTGAAGTTGAACTAATTTGGTAGCTCGGGGTGTTTTGGAGATTATTGCGGTACATTATTAATTCTGCTGTTCTCGTCTAAAATAACCACGGCTGCAGCTTCCTGGAGCAACATTAACGTCTGAAACCGTGAATGAGGATAATTATTCTTTTTAAAAAAGTGAAAAATCAGTTTACTTCTTAAAATTCCTATAGTTACTGCTGAGTGGGCGACTTCCACGTGATAAAGGGGACCACATTATACAGAAATTTAAAACTCAGCTGTAAAGTCTCCATGTGTCATCAGATAGATATATTTATATATTGTTCACTATTTGAACACAAAATTGCTGTTACCGCAGCACAGGTCCAAGGTTCTTTTGTCAGTTCCCTTTTTTCATTCTTGTATGGCCCCATGCTGTCTGAGGAGATACTAGTCCGTCCACCTTCACATCTTCCTATCTGTTCTGTGACATGTTTCTCAGCTTCAAAGTCACCCAGTGACAGCAGGCCCTGCAGACATTCATTTTGGCAGCAATGTGGCTTTACACACCTCATGGGAAGCAACCAGTGAAGATAGTATTTAACCTGATCTGAGAGCTGAGCTCCTGAGGTAACGGAAGTAAACATCTGAAGTTTCACAACAAACGTTTGGATTCAGAGGAGACAGATGAATCAAACTGAGTTCATATCAGTGCTACTCATGCTTTCTCTGGTTATTTTTATGTTATCAAGCTAACCATCCATTGACTCCCTCCTAAGTCCTTCTGTCAGGGCAAAGTTAAAGCCAGAAGTTGCAAAATCATATTCAGGGTTTGTTGCCGTTGTGTCTTTATACTGCTTTCCTCCAGTTGCTTTAGGAAAAGTGCTGATGAAGAAATGGAATAGCATAATACATCCAGGTGATGCCTGCTATTAAATGACTTTTTGACTGCTAAGCAAATTAATGCTGCAAAGTAAAAATGGGATACATTTTTATATTTTTGCAAGCTTTTTCCTCCTTACCACTCTGGCTTCATATGTCCAGACCAGAATGTGTCTCAATGCAAGTCATATAAATATTCTGTCAAATCAGAGCAAACAGTTTTCCAGGTGATGCTTTGTTTGTACTTTGCCCATAGCTCTTTGAAGCAGTTGGTATGTCGGGGTGATAAGCAGACTGTCATTTGTAATTAATGAAACCAGTGGTTTAATACAGATTTATATGACCGATCACTGGTGCCTGGGTGCCATTTCAAGAAAGCTCCTTTCACAGTATCCTCATTTTATCACCTTAGAGGGTTGTCTCATTTGACCTTCAGAAGGCCAGAGCTCTGCAGTCCTGAGATGCAGGGCATTTTTGGATATTCTATTTTATCCATTAATTCAGATGGCAAGACTTCTGTTTAGATTTCTCGGCTTCTTGCTGGGGCCTCCATCTGGAGTATTATTGTTGTTGGCTGTTGGCCAGCATAACTGGAAGAGACTGATTTTAATACCCTCGAATGATAGACCTCATGATAGAGGAGGTTTGTGTTTGGGGGAGATGGTAGTCAGTGGTCATCTTCTAGGGTTCTAAGGGGCAATGCAGGAAAAATGGTTTAACTTTGTTGCGGGCCTGCTGGCCACCACCCACACATATCACACTGGCCCATGGGTGGTGGCCACTGGGTTGTGTTCGCAAGCCTCGAGTTTCTCAGTGGGAGCCATAATTAATATCACAGGAAGTCAACCCAGTCGATAGAAGCACCCCCCACCGAGTCCTGGCAAATAACTGAGCTGCAATTGCTTTGGGCCCCAACTGAACTGCAGCGCTGCTGAGTTGTGATGTCTACCGGTCACCAAAACGTTACCCACCCGTTATTATGTTTTACAGAACGCAGTCAGATTTTCAAGCAACGTGCAGTAAAACTACACCCCTCCTATTCACCATCATTGAATATGCAGGGTACCTGACCATTGACTTCATGAAATATTGGTTAAATACTGAGTTTCTTGAACTCAAATCCAGGTTTAAAAAGTAGGAACAGAATATATCAAATGTATGATTTTGGCTATTACAAGAGGTCTGCTAGAGAAAATGACCCTGTGTTGTAATGCTACAGCCCAGACTGTCACAGTCTGTCACAAAACTGTGACACTCTTGATTGATTTGATCCAATTCATACATTTTAATCAGCGCTGCTACAAAAAACATTCAGTGACACAGAAAAGAAACTGCACTTCTGCCATATTATCTGACCTTGAGCGCGAATTCATGTTCACCAAAAGAAAAAAGGAGGACTGATGATTAATTACATCCAATTTGTTTCTGTCATTAACTGTTAATTCTGTTTAGAGTTCTGTGTCTCTTTGAAGTAAAGGGTCTGCTAAATTGATACCTTTAAATATATACATACATCCCTCATATAATGGGGTCCTGGACAAGGAAAATTTGTTATAAGGGCTTGTTGAAATACAGACCCTTTTTTCTCAAACAACTGGATCATAAATTCATTTCTGCTTGTTATTTTCTAATTGTATAAATGTGCTTTGTGTGATCCTAACAAAGTCACAACAATACAAATATTCAGCAAAGCCCATGTAGGTGATTACAAAACTGCTGCTGCTGGTTTCCAGTTCAGCACAGTCATTCACCTGCCACAAGGTAAACGTGGAATAACCACTTATGGGAACATATCAGAATACACAGAATAACATAAATCCATGTAACTACCAGCAGATACATAATAATGCTTAGTGTAAGACAGCATGAACGAATAATGTCCTGTCAAACTGAGAATGTCAACCAGTCACACGTGTTTGTTAATTTCAGTCTAATATCACTATTGGAATAGTAGATTCTTCTTCTTTTCTTCTTCTTCTTCTTCTTCTTCTTCTTCTTCTTCTTATTATTATTATTATTATTATTATTATGCCTCACAGTGTCCGGGCTGATTGGGTGAGTTCAAATCTGGTTCAGTCTGTTTGCACATTCTCCCTGAATTTGTGTGGCTTTCCTGCCTCGGTCCAAAGACACGTGTTTTAGGATAATTGGTCACTCTAAATTATCCATAGTGTGTGCCTGTGGCCACCCTGAGATGGAATGGCATCCCATTAGGGTGTAGTTTTATGGCCTAGTGCCCAGTAGTCCCGGGTTAGGTCTGTCATTACCCTGCTCAGATTTAAGTGGTTAATGACAATGGATGGATGGATGTGTGGGTTTAGCTGATCATTTTTTCCAATTTGAGCTAAGTATCTTGCTCAAGGGTACTACTGCAGGAGGTGAGATTTGAACTCTGGTCCTTTAAGTTTTTTTTAAACACAATCATGTGGTATCACATGTTTGTCTGGGAAGCTACACAGCACCGCAAACAGCATAGTGCCTTACGTGAACCGTGATCTTGGGGAACTTTATTGCATTATATCATAAATATGTATGAGTCAAATTATCAACAAGCCTCCATCCTGTGTACCGCATCTCACACCCTGTGCTTGCAAAGTAGAGTCAGGACAACCACCTAACTAACTTCATGGCACCAAAGTCCTTTACAGAGAACTTTGGCCTCCCTCAAGATAGACTTCCAGTCTTCTCCGTCCCTTCATAGATCTGGAAATTTTGCCTTCCTTTTAGGTTTGCAGTCAGTAATGTTTTTTTGTGGTTGGTCTTGTCAACTCCACCCCCAACCAGGACCAGGATGCTTTATATAGAACAAAATACACAAAGACTGAGCTGGACTTGAAACCATGGCTCAATATCCCCAGTACTGTGCCATGTTCAGGACCACCACGATCCTTCAATTATTGACAATAAATAAATGAATGAAAATACTAAAAAGACGAGCTAAAAACTCTGTTTCTTGTCATAAAATTTTGGTGGTGCCATTGTTGTGCATAAAAAAATACGTTTTTATTTTAAAATTAATTTTAAGTCACACATTTTTCTCCAGGAACTGATTCAGTTTTTTCCATAAAGAATCCAGTCCCCTCACAACAGGATCTTGTCTAACAGAAACAAATGAGCCCTGTTAAGCACAGAATATCATTTTTATTAGACAAACCAAAAATTTCAAGCAGCAGCCTTCTGTGTGCTAGATTATAAACCAGCTCCAGGATGTATATTTGTAATTATGGGACCTTCAAAACCAATGTATTGAAGTTCAGTTTTTCACTCACATGAAGTACGTGGATTTCAGCAAAACGATTTACTGCATCTCTCATTTTTGCATTATACCCCAGCAAGGTGTTCCAGAAAATATGGTTTTAAGTCATGCAAAATGAGATAATGTAACTTAGAAAAGAAATCATTTACAAAATATCTAAAGGAAAGAATATATGAATTAGGATTCAAAAGGATTCAAAATCTATGGCAGCTCTTTATGGATATGACTGAAAGGATGGAAATAAACAAATCTATAAATATGACAATGTGAGAACATCCTGTTTTTGCAGTTTTTTATGTTAAAATGACTGAAGCCCTTTGTTAGGTCCCTCTGCAAGAACATAGTTAGCTCTAATTCAAAGTGTGGATGAAAAGATGTACCCCTCTTTCATGCCTATGAATGTCAGATTTTCCATGCTTACATCACAAGTTGCTACAACTTGGAACAGTAACATTTATAATTAAAAAAATCCAAAGTTTAACACAGTTTAAAGGGTCTGCTCTGCTAAAAGGTGAAGACTGGCATTGTTGTTATTTTAATCTATTGCTTAAGCACCACCCTAAACCAAGTAAGTGCAAATGCCATAAAATGATGCACATGATGCAAGTGCAAAGGCAAGCGGCAAAATGTAAACAAGTAAATTGATATAAAATATCGTTCTACTAAATAAAGATTAAGGGCGACCATTAAATTTCATTGTGCGGATCTAGATTCTCGGTGGCCACCTGGGTTCACCTCAGACTCCGCCCTCCACCATTTCCACACATGCCATTGTGTCTGGGATAGCAAAACCTGCCCCTTTCCTTCTGATGCAGACGTTAGTGTGTCTGAGGGTTCCAAGTTGATTCATTGGCTATTTATTGTACGCCTGACGATTGCCATGGAAACAGCTGCTCCAGGAGGTCAGCCTTGTCGGCAGTGGGTGAGTGTCCCCCCAGCACAATTCTTGTCATTGTAACAGAGCTTTGCAGGAATTGGCACTGGCTACCCCTCCCTACCCCCCAGACTAGTAGGACACTCCCCATTCCATACACACCCATCATGTACACATGAACTTGCCTTTCCCCCCCCAAGCTCAGCAGGCTGTGGACAATGGCCCCAACTCATTTAAAAGGGCAAATGAACACAATCAGGCTTCTGGTCAAGGCTGGAAAAACTTGACGCTGTGATGACAGAAATGGAAATGCTAACACATAATATATGCAGTGCTTTACGATGAAACACAAAAATGGTTGTAGCCATTTTACTTTGGTTTCCCAGTAATTAAATCAAAATGTTTCTTGCATGAATGTTATGCTTCATCAGTCATAAATGATAACTTCTTATCCTATATCGAGCAAAATTTTTGCCTATGCAGTCCTGTTTTTGATGTGTAAGGGAAAATGTGGACAGGGTGGTAGACATCAACTGTCTCAGACACTCACTGCTCCCCTGGATTTGTGGGTGTCTAGACTGCACAAGACTATGAACTAATGTGCTAGTGAAACACACTGGTCACTGTTCTACAGAAAATTTATATGCATATTTCATGGATTATATAGGGTTAGATCTTGCAGACTGAGAACGAACATGTGTGTGGGTGTGTGTGTCCATGCATAAAAAGTAGAAGTTTTAGTCACTGCTGTTAATTTTCTACATTTCTAAACATTTTTCCCTCATTTGTGTAACGTTTTTCAGTTCCCACTTTCCGCTTTCATGGTTTTCACGCATGTTTTCCAGCTGTTCATATTTTACATTTGACAAGTAGCAAGAAATAAGAACAGTTCAAACAATGCCACTGCTTAATTTTCCACAGGGGAGTCTTCTGTTTATCTCTAGAGAGAAACTGAACTGTAGTACAAGATGGTCAAGAAAATTGTTCTCGTTTTGTTGATAAAAACTGTAACACGGTGAAGTTGACAAATGCGCATTCAACTTTTCCCCGTTTTTTGTAAATCTCAGACTGAGTGCACTACAGCCTTTTATTCCCAAGGGTCATTTGTGCAGAAATCATGGGTGGAACTCTTTTCCAAAGTTGTGAGGGTCTCCTTTAGGGCCTTTTCTCTCTGTGCCACTTCTTCTGTTTACTTCTTAAAACCTCCGTCTGTCTCTGTTGGTACAATGGAAGGACACTCACTCGTGGGTGTTCCAGATCTTTGTATTCCCCAGTGTTGTTGGGGCTTGTGGGAGGGGGTCTTTCATGAATACTTTTATTTTTCTGGTCCCCAGCCTTCCTCTACTTCTTCGCTCTCCCATACCCAGGCTCTGTTTGAGATGTGGCTTGGTGGAGATTCAGAAAACCTGAAATTTAATCAAGGGGGGGCAGGAGAAGGTTGGTGAAAAAAATAACTGTTTGATTTTGTATAATGTAATGTAATGTGTGAAACACCCATGGAAATACAGTAACTGTCCAGTTTTAGTTACAGTCAAATCAGGCTGTAAGTCAGACTGTAATCCGGAGCGAAGCTCTCAGGATTTGCAGTGAGGGACATGGGCATTTTTGGTTGATCTAGAAACGGTGCAACTACCTGAGCTAGTTTGCGTCAGTCCAGTTGGATCTTTGTCAGCGTGATGCCAAGTTGGTGGTCATTGTGTTCTACCTCAAAACAAGACTTTGGACAGAACATGGCCCCACATCCCATCGCATGTTTGTCTCGCCCCTTCGAAGAGCACGTCAAAGTGTGACATCTGCTTTTGGGTCATATATTATGTCAAGAAGGGGAGGAGGAGTGGAGAAATAACCTTGTTTGGTGTACAGCCTCATCCAGCAGATAGTCAATGCAATGAGTGTCAGGTGCCCCGGAGCAGGTTTTCCATGGAAACTGGAGTACACTTAGACAAAGAATTAGGTGAAGTCAAAGAACATTGTCTTGATCCCTGTGAGTCACATTCAGTCCAGGGCACTTTGTACAGCATAACATCTTTCTCAGAAAGATAGTAATGATGAGCAAAGCAACAAGAAAGTCAAGATCTCCTTTTGCATTTTTACCATTACGGGTTTTCACGTGTTTTCATTTTTATTTTTTGTATCTTGAGTCGAACAACGTCTATAAAATCAGGGCAACGCTCCAGCCTGAGTAACCCAATCTGCCAGAGCTGGGTCCCGCTTTGCCGGCAGCACATCAGGAGAATGAGCCTGTTAATCCCATTACCCCCCCGACTGCTGCCTGGCAGCGCAGTGACCAGGGCCACTGTTCGCTGGACCAGCCTGTCAACTGACCAGTCTGTCATCTGACCACCATTTTAGCTCCCAAACGCAGCCCCGCTGCAGTGGATGCACTTTTCTTGCCTGGGGGGGGTTTGGAGAAGTTTCTTTCTTCCGGGATTTTGCCACGTCTTGCACTATATTAGCGGTAATTTTGTGAAATCACTTTTCCGACTCCATCACTGGTATCTATCTAAAACTGAACAGTGCTGGAAAACGGCCCATTTTGCACTCTCAGAATGCAATGTTTTAAATTACAAAGCAGTTTTTTTTCTGGAGTGGTGCTGTAATTCAGGCTCCAGTTTAGTGGTTATCTGGACATGAAAGATTTCTCAAAGCAAATCTGTAAGGTACTGTATGTGGGATTACAGCAGGATTTTCTCAAGAGGTGTTGAAACGTTCCTGTCTGTTTTAAAGACTACGGTAAACCGTGATGAAGAAGACGAAGCCCCCGGCCTTAAACCCCAAAGGCCTGAATCATTTCCTGATCCTTTAAAAGCAGTTTCTGGCCCTGACTCCACATGAGATAAAACAAAAGGCTGCCAAGTTCCTTGTCATTCGGTGTGTTTAACTGTTAACTTGTGCAGAGACAGTCCTTTTCCTCCTTCTGCCACATCTCTTGAGGTTATTCCACCCTCTGGACAGGAAATGTTTCGGTTTTGGTGCAAAATTTTGAACACATCATAAGTTTTCAGCTTGCTTGAGTTTATATATAGTAATATCTCTTTTTGCCCCAAATCCTTCAGTGAAAATAATAGTGCTAGGAGGTGCAGGAGTAGCCCTGAGCACTGGTGTAGGATGGCAGTCCAGGTGGGACTTGCAGATTCTGGTGGGCATGCAGGCGCTCTTTGTTGGTAGAGGCAAATGTCAATTTAGCTCCACACAATCTAAGAAAATATGCTGTGGGGAGGCTTTTCAGTCCAGACACAGACCTTGAATATTAATACCCAGAGCGGAAGAAGATGTATGCCCTGATTGTGGGTTTTGGCATGACTGGTGGATCTTTCACCACTGGCCTATTCACTTCTTTTGTATTCCCCCTTTTTTGTTTGGAGCTGCACATGGAGGTGATGCAAACCGAGGAGAATAGGTGACCCATATGCTAGTGCTCCTGAGAAGAACCTGACTGCACCACCACACATCTCTCAAGACCTTCGGTAATTTTATCAGCCCCCCCTCTCCCAATTGCCTTCCTAGACAATTCCTTACAAATTTCCTGAATGGAATGTATAGCTTCACAGGTGCAGAAAAGAACAAGGAGCCAAACAGAGCCCAAAATGTGCAGGTCAGAGGTGAAGATGTCCATCCACGAATTACGTGTCACCCTCTGTAGCATCAGGTGTAACTCACAGTACTCAGAACCTCTCCTCTTTGGTGTAGAAGAGAATGTCCTCTGATCAGACCCAACAAATATCCTATACTGTTACTCAAGTGAAGTAACACACAACCGGTGGAGAACTTTACTGTTCTTCTATATTCAACTTGGTATTTTTTGTGTGTTTTAAATTCTTCTACCATTTAACTTGCCAACTGAGGTCGCTGAAAGGATTTCAGGAGGTGAGGATTTTCTTCGTCATGTAGGTCTCTGCTACGAGACGTAGCCTGCGGTAGTCCTCCGACGCATTCTGAAGGAGTTGCGAACAATAAATTGAGGATCTGGAAGCTGTCTTGCATGACAAGCTTAAAGCAGCTTTGAATAACAGGAGGATCACACTGTTTTTTAAACAACGGATTGTTATTGGTCCAGGAAGGCCTGAGCTGAGAGCCCCTGCAGATCACTGCTTACTGTCAAAGCAGACAGTGCACTTCAGAAGTGAGCAACCCCACCAGCAGCTGCTTGTTGTGTACATTCTCCTGCTTTTTCAATACTGTCCGTTACTTGCATTTAAAATAACAACATTGAAAGACATTCAACTTGCAAATGTCTTCTGCGGAAGAGGGGAAAAAACTTTTTGTACAGAGAATTTTGTAAGAGACTGGTAAATTAAACTATAGATTCGAAGCATTTAATAATTTGGTGAACTGGAGTTATCTTTGGAAGGATCCGTTGCTTACGCAGTCTGCTTGTGAATGGATAAGGGTTCACACAGATGAAAGGGCTTCCCAAGTGTAGGCCTGTTCACAGGGGCTTAGCTATCCATCCCCATCTAAGCTTCTCCACAGCATGAAAGAGACTGGCTGTCAAGAATTAAAGGGTCCACCAGAGACCCTCCAAACATATCAGCAATAATGTCACCTGACAGACGTCTCAGGGAAAAAAAAAAGTTTCTAGATCAAAATCTCTTTTGAAATGAATTATAATGAGAATTTTGATTGTAAAGGCTTTGATGTTAATGGAATTGTTATGTTAATTGTCATTTTTATTTGATAATTGGTGCCAAGAAAATAGCTCTAGTGTTCGTGGATGATTTTTATCTCGTAAATAAAGGGGGTATGTCATGTGTGAAGGACCCTCATTACGTGCCGCTAATTTTCGGCGTCATTAAAGTAAACGCCGTTTCAGCAGTCTGAGTCTGTGCTCGGTATGTATTCACAACAAGAACAAACTGCAGCCACTATGTTTGTTTCGTTGGCAAACATGAAGAAACGGAAGGGAGCGGAAAGGAGAAAAGGCAAGCCGTTCAGTTGTTTTGACTGTGCAGAAAATTAGCTGTGCAGTGTGCAGAAGTAGGAAAAGCATCGAGGTCATTGTTGCTCAGCTGGGGATTTCTAGGACTAAATAAATGTGCAGCTGTGTCTGTTGATTCTTAAAGCTGAGTAAACATCAACATTGTTCAGTTTGGTATTTCCGGAAAACTATTTTCATCAGTGAGCCTTTTGTATTCATTTTGAGCATTAATAAATTTTACATATTTTATATCTTGTACATGTTAAAAGAATAGTGAATAATTGTTCAGGGGATGACTCTCTGTGACCATTACCCAACTGTGTAAACCTTGAGGAGTACAGGTACTTTTCTGATCAAACAAAGAAAGGACTGCAGGAAATCCCCATGATGCCTCTACTTGTGTGTGCATGTAAACTGAATGCGTTTTACCTCCCCTCAAAAAGCCCCCCTGCTTACTCTGTGATAATGGTGTTTGGGCTCTAAATCTTACCTGCCACCATTCCCAACCGCTATCTCTTTGGCTCCTGCTAAAATAAGGGCAGGAAAGACAAATGAAGAGGCTGAAAGAGCTGAGCAAATGTGGAAATCACTTTGGGGAGGGGGAGAGGCGGGGAGGGAGGGAGGGAGGGAGGGAGGGAGGGGAGGTGTAGAAACTGTGAACAGTAGTCTGGTGACAGAGAGCAAAATGTCAGCCCAGATTGGAGCGTCAGGGACTCTCCTGAAAAGTCAGGGCACCATGTCACGATCAAAGCCCCCCTGTTTTTTGTGGGTCCTGTGTCCTGCCGCCACTGTGGAGGGGGAGGATCAGCCCTAGCGTGGTGTGAAGATCCCCCATGGACTTTGATGCTCTTTGGTGGCAGGATTTGTCTAATTACTTCACTGCACATTGACCTGATAAGTGACTCCGCGCGCGCGGTGTGTGTGTGTGTGTGTGTGTGTGTGTGTGTGTGTGTGTGTGTGCTTATCCAGGTGTACAAACACTCTCATTGCAGAGTGCCTGATCACTAGAGAGAGCTCATCTGTACATACATTATTGTACTGGTCCATCACAGCTCTCGCTGAAAACCTGTCTCCAATGAGCTCTTGTCCACAAAACATTGAGGTTTTACTTTAATGCCCTCAGGGAATATTTAAAGCCTCGAGCTGATGGCTCCGCGTGTGCCGCACATACTATACTTTGTGCCTCTGACCCCGATTAAATCTTCTTTACACTTTTGAACGGCTGTCTGTCCCTGTGTTGTACTTTTTCCTGCGTGGAAAGAGCTCTCCGTCTTCCTGCAGCCCAGCAGTCACACAGTGTGTTGCACAGCAATAGGTTCCACACACTTCTTTGTTTTTGTAGCAGTTTGTAGGATGTGCTTAATATACAGTATGTCCAGGCTGTGATCACACAGTCAACCAGTGCTTATCGCATATGTTTTGATGGCTTATTTTTAAATATTTGATGTTTTAATAACATTTTTTAGCCAAATGTCAGACTGTTTTAAAATCGCATTTAACTTAACCTTATTACCTGTATTGCACCCCCAATAATTATTATTGGTCTTTATTTTGCTGCTAACCTCTGTGCGATAAAAAAAATCCCCAATAACTTTACATTTTACCTTCTTATACAGCATGGTATTCCTGTCCCTTTTCAGGGTAGCTGTCTTGATCAAGGTGCCGGTTCAAATAAAGATTTCAAGACAAGCGGTTCAACAACGATAGTACCTGCTTTCCCAAAAAACGAACGAGATGCTGCTTATTGACATTTTCCTTTTCAAAGTAAACATTTCCTTCTAATAAAGTTCTGAGGGAAGTACGGTTGGGAAGCCTTTAACTTTAAACTCAGAAATCTGAAGATATCTCTAATTTTTCAAGTCTGTATGAGGAATAAGATCTCGCCTTGCTGATGGAGGTGCTGCCGGGCTTCTGTCGCAGGCGCTTTTCGCCCTGACGGGAGCGCGCAGTCAAGACCCCGCCGAGCCGCAGTTGCTTCTAACGAGACCCCCTTATGTAGCGCAGAACCAACACGCGCGCGCGACACCGTATTATATGTTATTCAAATCCGCTCCACATTATTCATGGCGCTCGGAAGGTTTAGATCTAAATTTTTTCAACTGTTCCAGTTAATCTGGGGAGGTTTTACGCGATGCTTGGAGGACGGAGCCGCCGCTTCTGGATTCAAAGGACTCAGGTTCGAATTCGGTCTCCTGGTTCCCTGGAACAGCAGAATTAGTCCCGTGAAAAATACCTCCAAGTAAAAACAACCGCGAAAAGGTGTAAAGCACTGTGCTTTGGAGAAAAGGCGTCAGTGAATGAGGTAAACCTAAGTCCCCGAGAGCTACGTTTTTGTAGCGCTCCACTAAACGCTATTTAAGGTACTTTTGGGCTCCGGTACCGGAGGAGCGCGGCAGTGACGCCGCTGTGTGGAGGGCAGCACTCGGAGCCGCCGGGACCTCCAGTCCCCTCCTTCCTTCCTCCCTCCTCCTCCTCCTCCTCCTGCTTGTCCCTTCTGTTCGCGCCCTCTGGCTCCCTCACTCTCACTGTGTCTCCAACCTGCGCAGAGCGGATCCCCGCCTCAGCCCTCACTGCTGCTTCTCCTCACCTCAGTCGTCGTGTGTCCGGGACCGAGCAGGACAGACATGGCGTCCCCGCGGAGCGCTTCCCTGCTGGCCGCGCTGCAGCTTCTCGTGCTGACCTGGCAAGGTGAGGGCGGCGCGCGCATCACCTGAGCGACGCCTCCGCTTCACTGAGGTGCTGCTTCTGTTCGGCTTCTGTGTCTCACTTGGTGTTTGAAACTTTTCTCTTCTCCCTCGCACGATAAAAATGCTGCAAGGTTCGCACGTAGAATATAGAGTTTATATATATTTTTAAAGAAAATCTATGCACTGGTGAAGGAAAATTTTGGAAAGAAGGACTTTTAACATGACTATCAATTCCATCTGCGTGTGTATATATTAAAATTAGTAGTACGCTGTTTAAAGAGGTGTTGCTGAAAAATGTACATTATAGAAATGTATTACCTTAAACTCTTAGCGAACTGTATTTATAATGATTTTTTTTTAAGTATTATCCTGTTTCATGGTAAAGTAGAGGTAGTTTTAGGAGGGGGTGTGTTTGTTGGGTGTGACATCCCCGGCTGCCGTTTGAGAGACGTTGACTCCACAGGACCATATCATTTCACTGAATTATTTCCTGCACATTGTTTGCTCTGTTCATGCATATATATTTTTTAAAATTCTATTCTCTTTTATTTTTTGTGCACGGTTTACTTAGATTTCTCATACGGTACAGGTACATTTCAGCTATTTTCTGTACAAAGGAAACAATTGTCTAGGATAATTCCCCAGGCCCCTTTTGAGGGTACTTTTGAAGTGAAAGGGAATGTATAATTAATATAATATTGCAGAAATGCAGTATAATAAGAAATTTGTTCAACATTTTGAAGACAAATTCAATGGTGCCATCCTGTCAATTTTTTTTTGGGGGGGGGGGGTGTCATTAAACCATTGAAACTGGAAATCTTAACATGAGCTTTCTTGTTTGCTAAATGATTTATTGATGCCTTCAGCTTTCATATTCCTTTTGTACTCACTGGCAGAACACACTGGTAGCCTCTTGTTTTAGACCTCAACTAAAAAAATGCTGAGATTTGGACCCTAATGTCAGGGGTTTTGGTGCTCTCAGTAGCATATCTTTGTTCAAATTGCACAGCTCAAAGGACCTTGGTTAAATTTACTCTATTGTGGGATGCTTTGACTTTTTATGTGGATTTCTTGACTTTGGAACACAATTTACTGAAAAATAATAAAAAGGCCATATTTGTGAGCCGAAAATTTGGAATAGGGTACAATGGATCCGCATGTATGGCTAAGATCAAATTAAAGTACAGTAATTCTGAACACAAGGCACCATGAGTACAGCATATGCAAATAAAAGACTGTCTGAAAATAGTTGCTTGTGTTTTTGGAATAATGAGTTTCCTTATTTCTGTGAGTTTTGTATCATGGGTCACAAGAGGAGGTGTAACCTTTGACTGTTTGGTCTCATTAGCAATACTGTACTTATTGTGTGCAGGTGCACTATTTGAAAAGCACCACTGCTATTTCGCCAAAGACATTGCACCCCTCCCCTCCCCCACTGCCCCCCTTTCCAAATCTAACCAATGTCCGCCTCCTCCATTAGCCTCCACATTCTGTTTGCCTTTCTCTGTGTGTGTCCTCGCTCCCTCTGCATTGCCTTTGGATCGCTTGTCTGCTGCCTCGGCTCATTCTTCACTGCCTTCAGCACCTTCGCTGCCCTTACAACTTCTTTGGCTCTCCTAACACCTCCCTATGTTCTCCTCCTCTATTGATCTTTGTCTGTTGAATGACTGACCACGTTTCTCATCTCCTTGTCCTCCTGTCACACAGCTTTTTGTTTTCCAATTATGGCTAAAATACATTCTCAGGTTACCCAAATAAAAGCTGACACTGGAGCATCTTGTACTGTTGAGTTTTGCTTAAAGATACCTCAAATGGCCTGTAACTGGAAACTGATGCAGAGGAATGCACAGATTAGGACAGGTTCACAGCACAGTCATAACTCCATTCTCTATGTCAGAAACATTTGGTCATAGTTCTGCTTGTGTTGTTACCATTCCAAATTGCTACCTGACAATGACATGGCCACAGGCACAGAGAATCTCTGGTATGTCTTGCCTGGAAGAAAACAGATTAGTAAGAATTACAGGAATGATAACTGATAGAACTAAGATGGGCCAAGTTTATTACCTGCAGATGAGTGTCACCGAAATAAGTTTAATCCACTCCAAAGAGGTTCCACAAAGCGATTCTGTGCTTAAAAAATGTCCTTGACTGGATTTGTGTGTGTGTGTGTGTGTGTGTGTGTGTGTGTGTGTGTGTGTGTGTTTCGCTGTTTGTCACTTGCTGCCTAAACACACAGAGCCTTGTGCTTAGAAGACTAAAAGCAGTAGAAGGAGGACATGAAGTACCTCTGTGAGTCATCTGTGTATGCTGTGACGTAAGTGTTTCTAACAAAAAGCCAATAACGTGATCTGTATGGCTGCTCTGCACTCGGAGGATGACATCCAGTATAGACATCCGCTCTGTTTCTCATTGACAAGTTTGCCCGCATGTCAAACAAAGACACCCCGCTCTGTACTTCCTGCCTCAGAAGGCAGCCTTAGACCTCAAATGATGGCCTTACAATGGAGCGCTCTTTCCATCCGAGTGCCACTTTGTTCCAGCGGTATGGTCCAGCATCAAAGTATTTCTGTGTTCCCAAAATATGAGATTTCCAGCAAATAGCAGCTTTACATGTTTTACATAAAGCAGGGTAATGATAAATTCCTCTTAAGTTCTCCTAAATGCAAATATCCCATGTGGAGTTTTCATTTTGTCTGCAGCATGTATAATTAGACTTCATTCTGGTGTGCTGGTCTTATAGGGAATTTTTTGGTTTTTAGAAGTCAGATTTCTTCTAGACTGCAGAGCTTCTTTTCCATATCCCCCATTATTTAGAAAGATAACAGATGGGGAAGCACCTTCATGTGGATATTTGCATATTGAACTGGTTGATACCCAAAGCAGAATTAAGCCTTTTCGCAAAACAACCCATCAAAATACCCATATGTCCTTTGAGTTGTGTTTTTTTTACCTTGTTTTTTTTTAACTGGAGAATTAATTCACGTATGGTGGTGCTAACACTATTTGCTATCATTTCTTTCTGTCCCATAAGCATGACTTCTTGACCTGTAAGCTTAATCCTGACTTATTCTTGGTACAGTAGGTACATTGAAACGGTCTGCGAAGTTGAGACTGAAATCGGGTAAAGTCCCCTTCAGAAAACGATAAGAATTGATGTTTTCCTCCTTCCAAATAATCCAACCTTAATTTCCTACCCTTCTGTGCTCTGATGTCAAAACATCCCCCAAAACAGTGATCCCCTTATCTTCCTTCTTCAGGAACACCGCCACCCCTTCAGACCCACTCCAAAACCACTAGCCCATAGATGGCCACAATCAGCAGTGGCACTGATCGAAATCACCCCCCACACAGACAAGAAAGCTTCTGCGAGTGGTGCTTAGTATGGGTGCATATAATGCATACTCACTGAACCATGGGTGAATGCTTACCAGAGCTGTTCACAGTAGTTAATATTTCCCTGACAGATTCCAGTTCTCCCAGAAAGGCTAGTGGAAAATGTTATCAGCTGTGCCTGTCTGTTATAATGTTACCCCACCAATTGCTGATGTGGAAACAAGGGTGTATTTCCATGGACTTATATATGTTTGTTAGGGATCAGTCAGCACCTGAGATCATACACTGTGAGCTATTATTGTGCTCCATCAGGGGGCAGCAAGCTTACAACGATTTTCAATAGGTGCCATTTTAGGTAAACACACTTAAAACTTTGTCTCCACCTTTATGAAATCATTGTTATCGTTGCGACGCATTCAGGCCCCTTGGCTACCTAAGTAGTGTATCGTAATGATCACATGCTGGCCATCATAGCAAGTCGTCTGAGGTAACTGTTAAGCTCACGTAGGTTCCCGCATGACACTTTGTCTCCAGCGACATTAGAAGAGACTGAGATAAAGCGTAGACCATCCTGACAGAATCTGTTTATTTTTGGCCCCTCAACCTGCCTCAGCATCTGCCTCTGTCTGTTGCTCAACTCATAAGCCCAGCTGTCAATTCAACCTTTCTTCAGTCATTGCACAGTTTTCTTTTTTTGCGTGCTACAAATTTGGTTTCTTGATACCATTTCCAGACAACTGAGAGATAGACAGCTGTGGTAAGGGTGAGATTTTCCTTGTCGCAGAGAACCAAGGGCAGCTGTGCTGGACCCAACGGTACATCTCATCCGTGATGCATTACTGTATTAATACAATTAGTGTCCGTCCCTCGCCAGACATCGGCGGCTCTGTCTCTTCCTCCCCTGAGGTTTGATAGCATTGTTTGTGCCTAGTCATGCTTGTAATGAAACATGTTTAAAATGTAAGCTCTAAAAGTAAGGTTCCAGTTTTTATCTCGCTCAGCTTCGCGGAATGAAAATTAACAAATTTCAAGGTCTTTACACTTGTTAACAGGGCGTTTGTTTTCCAATAGACTGACAGCAATGTGGTAAAAACAAGAGTTTGTTATTCCTGTACCACATTTCTGCACAGTATTGTTTCACTAAGTGATTGACTGAGATTTTCAGGTGGCAGAATATGTGCAGAAAAGAAGACAGAGTTGGCAAGGGTCTTTTTCCCTTGTTTTAAAAGTTATCTTGCTGCTTGTAGTCCTGCCACTGCTGATCTAGCCCTAGACCATCTCTGACTGCTCAGAACAGTCCTTGAGCTGTCAACTTTTGAACATTTTGATATTTTCCCTGCTTGAGTTTTGAACAGAGTGAAATGAAATAAAATTTGACAGATCTGAAGGCCTGAATGCCACAACCCCCAGCAGTCCCCGACAAAAAGGAGAAAGAAAAAAAAATCCCAATTTATTGTGCAAACCTATTAAGAAGCAGCCTGCTGGAATAATGCAATGGTCAAGTTCAGGAGGTCCTGTTTTGGCCTTGAAGGGAAAACAAGAGTCTTGGCAGTGTTCCCTGTTGGAGAAGCACCATAAACCGTAGCTCTCCTCCCACCACCTCATCTCAGCTCCCCAAGCCTGATCAAAGACTTTCTCCGTGCTGTGCAGGAGTTAATTACCGGTAGGACTGTCTGTGAACAACAGGCCCTATGGCATGCATGAATCTTGCTCCTAAAGACTTTCTCTACCCTCTGTGCAAAAGCAGACTGAAACCAATGACACGGCCAAACTGCACCGTAAAGTCACTAAGATGGTGTGGCAGGAAGGTTTGCTGCAGGAACCCAGGAAAATGTGCAGCTCTAGGGTGGCAAATTCAGAAGAGACTGTCTACTCGTGAAAGACTCTCATCAGATTTTGCTCTATCAGTGTAAACGGGAGCCCAAAACTTGTTATGCCTAAAGTAATAATTACATGCAAGGCTGTAGACTATTGGATAACAGAAATGAAAATGGGTGGAGGTGTTTAGCTGTCTTCCCCTACTGCCACGCCTTCTGTCTGGACCTGGACAGGCCTGACACTCCTCATTCTGAGCAGAGATTGATCAGAGATTTAGACTGGTGTGGCACTGGCCCCAGCGCTCGCTGTGCTCAGCCTCCATACAGTAATGAAGTGGGACAGGACATGTAGCTGGGGGGAGTCATCCACTCAGGCCTCTCCCCATGTGAAGGTGGGGGGGGGACAAAGGCTTGAGTCCAGCAATAACTCCTTGTCAGTTAACTGGTGCCTGATTAGAGCACAATGCTGTGAAAAAAAGGTCCAGTCAATGGGAAGGGGGGTCTTTTGGGATCAAGTGGAATCTTGGAATCTCGTCTGACAGTTCATTGCCATTCACACAATTCCATACGAGCACCTCTGCTGTCCTCAGACCCACTTTTGCAAAACAATGACTAGCTGAAAAGTCTCAAATAGAGACACAATGTTTCTTCTCTGCCTAGCCTGCTACCATTCACAGACCAACAGGAACTAGATCCAGGCGCACATGGGACCCATAATCCAATTCTAATTACCGCAGTTATAGGGCCTAAGCCATTTTGTCTTTATCTCATTGGTACAGAAATAGCAGTTGTACCATGAAAACAGTGATGCTGATTGGTTGTCTGTTGTGCATCCGTCAGTTCAGCTTCAAGCTCCTTCTCACTGAACATTGATGCCGAGGTGATGGTGCATAGATGCTGGTTTGAGTCAAATACTGAGGACTTGCCAGTTGTGTGTGAGAAGTGAAAAGCAGCCATTTAATTTCCCTGAGGACAAACTGAAGAATCGACATCTTTGCTTCACCGGGGAGAAGCACAAAGTTAGATCAGCTGATCATGATTTGTTCAGCCTGTGCAGGCAGCCATTTACTTATTCTTGCTCAGGCCTCTGTAAAGGGGAAAAAACCGCAGAGGCCCAAGGAAGATAGAACAACTTGTTTGTATATAAACATTGGATGTGGCTGTTTGAGAACCATAAAGTGTGTACGATTTTGCCCAGTTCCCTTAACACATTAGTTTTTATTGTCTCTTTGGCTTATCTTTCATGCTTTGTTTATTTTTGTATTGGCATTAATATTGTCACAGAAATTACTGTTTTTATGAGAGCAAGCAAGGTGAACATTGAACCAAAACATGAAAACAGTTACTCCTAGTATGCAAAACCTGATTACATTATGCTGCTGTGTGTTGCAAATGTTTTTCATGTCTGTCCTGGTTGTGATCTTTCTATAGAACAGTGTGGATGTATTAGAAAAATATCAATGGGAGGACTTGCTAACACAACCTCTGAGTTGCTTTGTCTCCCATGCTGCTGGTCCATATCTTTAAAAGCTATCTCCCTAAACCAGATTGCTTTCCGTTTTCAGTAAATGTTTGTTAGCAGGTTCTGACTACATGCAGACGTCAAGTCACATTAGGTCAGGACCCATATGAGGGGCACATGGCTGACTAAGGCGGAGAGGATGGATACAGGCTCTGGCTGAGCTTCCATTTAGCAGAAAAGGGAAAAGGGTTTAAAAACCCTTTCAACATTTCTGTTCCTCTCAATAGCTCCGGCCAACTATTAGTTTTCTCCATTCCCCAAACCACTTATTTTTCCCTTTATTGTGCTACAACCAACAGCTGCGCACACCTGGCACCAAACTTAGAAGATGGAGGGGGGTGAAGCTCGAGTTACCCGAAATCTTACACCACAGTGGTTACCCCCAACTGTCCCTGCTTCCCTTGCATGACTCAGCCTCAAACATTGTCTCCCACATTTCTCTCATGGTTTCCGCTTGGCTGCTAACCCCTTGTCTGTGTGGACATCCCCAGTTTATCCCTAGTACAGATGCGATGTGTATTGGGGATAAATAAAGCTGATAAGAGCCATGAAATGCAGCAAGCATGGCCTGCTGCTGGTGTGAGTGTGGGGTAAAATGGAGGTTAGAAGAGGTCTTAGAGAAGACAAGCAGCAGAAATTTGGTAAATGTGAAGAATGTCACGAGCTGGTCTTCCATGATGGGGTTGTTTGTTGCAGGAATGGAAGTACAGCTGGCCTGGAGAGTGAATGGCTTTTATCTTTGTATAGCAATAATGATTCCTTGGAATGAAAGTATTCAGTAGGACCTTGCTGGTGGCGAACAGCCTGTCTGTGCCGACACCCTGTGGGCCGTTGCTGGCCTGCCAGAAGAGCTGGCAGCAGACATTGTTCATTTGGGTTCTGCTTTGAAAATACACACTTGGCAAGAGATCTCTTTCGCACTGCCTCTTGGGGATCTGGAGAACAATCATTCGTCCATATTCTTTCCTAAGCAACTTGTCTACAGGATGGTTCCCAGGTGCCTGGTGTCCTCAAGCCCTTACATTTCACGCTGGGGGAAAGAGCTGTGACGCACATGGCTCCATAAGAGCTCTGCCATCTCAGAACAGCATCAGTGTATCTCTTCTTGGCTTGTCCACTGACCGCAGACTGCCCTGCACTCTCTCACTTTCTCAGTCACTGTGCATGAGCACTAGGACACCAAGACATCCTGTTTAGGAAAGGATTGCTTGAAAGCTAGGGACAGTAAAAAGTTGTATGAACTGAACAGAAATGGAGGTCATGGGTAAATGAAGCAGCTGGAGTAGAGAGGAGAAAGTGTTTTCAAGGATTTGGCACACTGACATATGAAATGCTTGGCATGGAGGAGATCTTGACCCAATGGGTCTTTGTAGGTGTTTCTCACTTGTCTCCATCTTAATCTCTCTCAACTCTTTGAGCTGTTTATTTAACTGGTGGCACACTGAGTGAAGCTGCTGCCTCACATAGCCTTGGCTATTTGGACAAGAGTTCAAGCCCAGCTCAGTCTGTAAAGTGTTTGTGTTCTCCCTGTGTCTGTACTGGGTTTTCACTAGGTGCTCTCATTTCCTTCCACAGTCAACAGCATGTGTTTCATTATAAATGGCAACTCTAAATTGCTGGTAGTGTGTAGCTACCCTGTGATGAACTGGTGTCCCATCACTTGGTGTAGTTTCCTAGCCTCGTGCCCAGAGATTCTAGGATAGGCTCCTGACTGCCATGATCTTGACCAGGAGAATCAGTTGAGGTCAAGGAGGGATGGAATTATTTAACTGGTGACTAATAAAGGCTTGTATATGTTGTGGGTGGCAGGTGTTCGTCCATGTTGCTGGAGTTCTGTTTCTGATACCAAGGGCACCAGAGGATGAAAAGCAGCACTAGGCTGAAAGTTCTGTATATTGACTTCTTGGTCCCCAGGGACAGTTATTTGCACAAATGCTACAAGGGATGAAGAACTCTGGAATGTTATACATGCGTAGTGTGAGGATCTGAAGCAGAAACACAGAAATAATCATTTTAATTCATTTGCTTTCCACAAAAAATAGCTGGGCTTGATTTCTTTGGATGCTACCCTGGCCTTAGTGCCAGGATGTCCCGGGAAGCCTACCCCTTGTCCGCTGATAACCCCTTGTGCTTGAATCCAACTGCTGTCAGGTCACGCGAATGTATTTACCACACCCACCTGGTCTAATAATCCGCACTCTGACAGATCCAGCTCAGCGTAACACGCAGATGCGCGTGCACACATGCACATGAAAACTGGTGAAGAGCAGTCGCTGAAGAGTGCACTCAGCACCTTTGTGAAGTGAAGACACTTTTTTTCACCCCAGGGTTATGAACTGATTTATTTATATCAGGAGGCCAATTTTCCTCTGAAACCTTTCCCACTTTGACACATCAGACACATCAAACATTTCTTGCTATTTTGTCGATACACCTGTTCCCAACTGCAGCTCGGGGCGAATTTTTTGTGGGTTTTTGTTTTTTTTTGGTATCTGCAAATACTGACACGCTATGTACAGTGGTTTGAAAAGAGGTATTTGCCCCCTTTTTGATTTCCCCTTTTATTCCATATATGTCACACCGAATGCTTTCAGATCTTGCCATCTGGAAGGAGCAAATCCTTTTTCACAGCACTCTGTATGATGTGTGCTGCAGAACCTATAACTTTTTAGGGGAAATAATATGACACTTTTAACAGGGTAGCTTGCATTCACTGTAGCTTAGCGTTCGGTTTTGTGACTGAACTTTTTCACCGAAGCCTGTTTATGGAGCTCCCACCTGTCTCCACTTGGCTGTGTTTGTAGTGGACTGTCTTACTGCCTGGAGGTGGGAAGTTTAAGGTCAGCTCTCTACATACACAAAACGGCAGCTTACTGGGGGGAAAAAAAAATTCACCACCCAGACAGAGTGGTTGACATTTTTATGGCATCCTTGTTTAAATTTGTTATAAAAGCCATGATGCACATCCATGCAAAAACAAATTCCCCAAAAGATTAGACTTTTATCTCTTTGGCTCTTTGGCTGAAACCTCCAAGAGGAATCAAAATGAGACGTATTACTGAGTCGCTGTATACAAAGCAGGACTGCAACCACAGCAACAGAACATATAAAAAGGAGTGTGATGCAAAAGTAAACGCTTTGAGGAGGGGACAGGCCTCACAGACTGTGGGTAAATGCTGCCTTTGTCACATGGCACCAGTAGCTGAAAGTTTAAACAAACCCATCAGTGGTTATATGTTATTGCTGGGGTCTGTCTTTAGACCATGCTAACATCTCACCATCTAACTGGTATGTAGAGTGCTTCTCTGTGATGGTGGGCCCAATTTAGTGAAGTTTTATTTTGTTTCCCCCTTTCGGGGGCAGCTGAGCAGGACAGCTAAACGCCTCAAAATGATGGCTTTTGGAGAGTCTTTATACTTGTCAAATGACTGGAAGGCAAGAAGTTAATAAGAGGCTTAGATGCTTTCTAGATGCTTAGATGTAAACGCATAATACATGAACGTTTACATATTCTGTACAGATGCCTGGTACTGGTCTGAGGTTGTATTCTTATTCTGTTTATGTGTTAGAAGTAGCATGGACTTTTCTCCTCTGCTTTGCAGCCTACAAGACAGAGGGCCATGAATAATCTTGTAAAATCCCACGATGACCGGCTCTACGCTGCATTACAGCACAATTTACTGAATGTTGCTGTGACATCAGACCACACATTCTCACCTTTCCTTTAATAGTGACTCCCACCCATGGTATGATAAACCTGAGTGTGTCACATTAATCTGTAGGAGCAATACTGGGGAAGATGAAAGTTGGCAGCTTCTGGAAATGATGCTTGTTTAAACAATTCCTGGTAGTTGGGTGGGGTTTGGAGCTTGTGCTGTTTGAATTCCAAAGTTCCTGAGACGAGATCACTAGCCATGCCACAAGATATTGTTACCATGTAGGGCTGCCTGGCCACTTCCCCTGTATTTGTCTGCATATGTCTGCTAATGACGATAAAAACAAATGATAGGAAGAATGATGTTTAGGCAACTGGGTGAGAGTGCCAGGGAAGTCAAACAGCAGGTTGTGTATTAGATACACTGGATCAAGCTAGAAAAGACGTTTGGTCCTCGTGCAGCTGATCTCTGCTTCAGTTTTGCTTTGGGGGGTCTCCATCGAGTTAGTCTCTTAAGTTTCTTTATTGGATTAATGGTCAACTGTGTTCAGAATGAGTCATAGTGGCCAAAAGTTTTAGTAAATTTCAGTCAGGGCCGGTTTCAACTGTAGCCTTATTCTTCTGTCTGAACACAACAGCAGAGAAACTGGTGATCTCAGCACCATTCACAGCACAAAATATGTCTTGACCTTTTCTGGTTTGGTTAGCTTGTGTTTCTGTCCTGAAGAGCAAGTAATAAATGAGGAAATACGCAGGGTCATGCACAGGGTTGTACCCTGGACTGCACATGGGGCCTTACATGGAAGTAGAAACATTAGGGGAACTCGAAGTAAAGAACCAGTACTTCCCTCGAACTGGAAATGAAGAGGGCTGCTTCTTTTCTTCACTCCTTTCTGTCTGAAAGCCTGTCATGTTGATTCCAGTACTAAAAGTCACAGAACAGGTGTGTTTCTGTGTGTGTTTTTTATCTAAAAAGACTGTGAGTTCTGGTCATTTTTATGAGTCAAAAGAAATTCCTAACGTCAAACCACACAGCTGCTTACTAGCTGCTTCTCAGGTTCATAGTTGAGCACACAGTCGCCACAATCTTTTAATGGTGGCAGATGACCGTATGAACTATATGGTGATTCTTTCCAGGCTGCAAGTTTGTCACAAAGCATAAGGCCCAAAAGAACTGTTAGCAGAATCATCTTCTCTGGCAGACACTGAAAATGAGCTTTTTAAGAGACCATAAAGAACTCTCACCACTGAGTTAGGGTGACCTGTGAGTAATGCAGGAATTGAGGATTTTGAGACATTACGTGTTTGACTTTTTTAAACTTTGAGAATCAGACAAGTCAAAGTGTTTTTTTTCCAGCTACATTCTTTTCCATCTCATGCCTTGATTTGAAGGAGGGCCACTCTGAAGTAACGTCTGCTTTACTCCTGCTTATTGCTCAGCTATCTTACCCATTTTTATTACTCTGTTTGCTTTTGAATAGCCAACCTGGAGCAGCATTGCTTTACTGTTGTTATTATTTTGACTGGTTTGTTATGTATTACATTCCTTCACGTTGACTTTTGATCTGTGGATATGACAGTTTGTCAGAAAACAGACTTTAAAACATGACTAAATGAATCCAATTTTTCCACATGGCACAACACTCAACCTCAGAATGATCTGTTGTTGTAAACGTTTGCATTTTATCAAATCCATATTTTTTTGAGAAATTCCCGGCAGTTTCCAAATGCTGATATATCCTAGTATAAACAGAAAGCTAATGTTTAAAGACATAAAGCGTGGTTCTGTAGCCAAGATTGTAAGTTATCTACTACTTAAGCATAGAGTGTTTCTGGAGCCTCTTTGTTTGTAAGCATGTGTTTTTTTAAATAAAAAATAACTCCTTTTTGAAGATGTTTACTGTAAAATCTGATATATACTATACTGGCATTCTGCATGAGGGAACAGCAGTCGTGAGCAATGAAACGTAAATGGACACAACTGATGTTGGCTAATGTGGCTTTCAAGTTGACCAAACTGCCCATGTAATTGTCTAACATTTATATTTGCTTTTGGGTTTGGCCACAATTTCTGAAGCACATTGTCTCCATGTAAAACTGCTTTAATTGCAAACAGCTCTATTTCTCAGTTAATCCACAGCTAGAATAGAAGGGCTTCTTGAAAAGTTGAACTTTAGGAGTGAAGTGTGTGTTTTATGAGCTTTCTGTTGTTATTGATACCACACCTGCTGTTCCTTGCTTTGGGCTGCTCTTCTGGTCTTTATATTTTTTAATGATTTATGTTACACTCACTCTCTTGACCTTTGCTCCATTTCAGAAATGCACAGGACTCTCAGTGTTCCCAGTAACCAGGATTAATGACCTGAGAAAGACACTTATCAATGAAGGGGCCCCTGTAACACCCCCCACCTCTCTCCAGTTCATGTTCTGTTGTTGAGTGTCTGGCCAATTGCTGCTGATTTTCAGCCTGGGTGACCAGTTCCAGAGTTGGATCTGCTAGCATTTAATGGTTATGCAATGGTTATGGCCTTCTGTTCAACATGTTAAGATGCCAGGCATTTTTCTGGGGTCTCCTCCTTCACTCCCACCCATCCCCACCCTAGAGCTGTTTCCATCTGAGCCCCATTCTTTTCACATTCATCTGCAATGGTCCTGGAGACCTTCCAAACGCAATGCCACAGTGCTGTAACCTCCAGAGCTGTCCCCTAAATTCACTCCTGAAAAGCCCACATCTTGACCTCCATTCACCCCCTTAAAAACCACAGTTTGTTATTCATACAGCAACACAATAGTTCTGTTAAGATGTTTTATATTCATTAAAACAGACTGCAGAGATGAAATGAGGAGGTGTGATGGTCTTTTTGCTGATGGTGATGAGGGGAAGTCAGGGATCTGCTGGGGCCCACTGATGTATTCATGCTTCTCATCTCAAAATTTTTCCGACACCTGGAGCCTTTTGAAAATGTATTTAATTGCTGGTACTTTTGAAGTAGTGTGAAGTTTCCTTCACACAGGGGTACGTTTTGTTCATTGTACATTTGTCTGTACAGTCACTTCAAAATAATGATAAAAATGGTTAAACTACATGTTTTACTTTATTTCTGTATCGATGCTTTAAAAAGACCTCAATACTTGTGTCCGAGTTCCTATTTGGGTAGAAAATTGGAACAAATACATGCTTATTCTTTAACAGAATGGGAGCTGTGAGAATACAGTCTGGTCAGAACAACTACTTGTGAAATAATAACATTTCTCTACCCTGCCAGTCCTCCTGCTTTGTTTTCTAGGCCTGTTATCAAGGGACATTTGGAAATCGAGTTAGAATTATTATATTTGTGTGAAATGAAATCTAGTGCCATAGATGCTCTCAAGATCTGACCCTGGAAGATCCTCAGCCAAACTACAAGGGTTAAGTGGACAGTGGGGAGTCGTCGGGACCGCGTGAGAACCGCTGCCCCCCGCCGTTAAGTTCTAATGAATTATTAATGATGTTTCTCCTCCAGCTTCCACTAATCCTTCCCACATCTGTAGCCAAAGGAGCCAGTTTTCAGCCAGACAGTGCCTTGACCGGAGCAGAATGCCAACTTTGCACGTTTCTCTTTACCCAGCTGTGCACATCTGCCTTTTCCTTTTTCCACCAGTCTGCTTTTAACCCTGTGCCAGTTTGCAGTAAGTCTTAAAACTGCTTTCTGAATGATTAGCCATGTAAGTGTGATGTGGTTCCAAAGTCTAAACTGTGACCGCAGACTCCTGGCTCATTCACAGATCAGTCTCTTGGGTGGCTTTGCTCTGTGAGCCAGGTGAGAGGGGTGGGTGGGATTTTTCCCTGCTATACCGTTTGATTCACTCAGATAAAGAGTGGGAGGCCACCTGTCACGCACCCCTCACCTGTAACAGGTGCACAGGCGGCAAAGGACAGTGGGGTCGAAAACAGTCGATGGCACATAAAAGGTGCTGGAGGCCCTCTCCAGATTGGGCAGGCAGCAGGTCCAACCCAAAAGCAGCTGACTCGCTACTGCCTCCTGCAGAGCAGGAAGGGGAGGGCTCAGTGGGATGGTGTCAACCCCTCAGGGCAGGCTGACATCTGTTCCTGCATATGACATTAGGAGGTGCGGTTTTCCTGAACAACCACACATGGGCGGCCACCAAAGCGAATGTGTGGTCGCGAGTTAGTGAGAATACACACAGAACCAGACTGCCTGCTATAGCTGCGGCGTACGAAGCTGACGTTGAAAGCCGACGAGCGACGAAAGAGCAAAGCGTCTCCTGTTAGTCGAAGTGTAAAACACAGGACCATCTGAGGTGAATCATTGTAATGAATCAGGCAAACACGTAGGGTTTCTACAAGAACGAACCTCAGCCCCTTAAACCATATACACTACGGCGTGACTTCTTTGGCAAAGCTTGAGTAACATCAATTTTCCCTGCATCTGTTGTTGTATGACAGAGCCAGCTATTGCATATTGGCTGCATTTTTCAGAAGTTTCACTGATCTCTTGATATGAGCTTTGGTGCATTTGGCAGGTGCTAATAGTAACAAAAAAATGTGGCCAAAAATGTCGAACGACCATTCATTTTGAAGTCGCCAATACAAACAAGGGGATCTGAAAGTCTTGCTAGCTTTTTATTTTTAAGAAAAGTCGGTGCCAGTAATGAAAAATAAAATGCTATCTGCACTGCAAAGAAAAGCCGTCGCTCAATAAAAGAAACAAATAATGTCAATCAAACAGCCAGAAATGGCTCATTGACACACATTTTGCTGTGTGGGTTTCGCTCCCGTCTGTTTCTTTTCACAGTGCCAAAGCGGGCAGAACACAGACAGGGCCGACACTGAAAGGGCCATGGCTGGGTGTGGAAAAACTTGGCAGGACTTGTGCGAGACACCCCCCCCCCCCCCCCCCCCCC
>UFQX01000177.1:275740-300431 GCA_900497675.1 Arapaima gigas
CCCCCCCCCCCCCCCGAGGCCTTTTGCCCACCCAGCCCACCACAAAGGAGAAGCGCTCTTGTTTGTGGCCAGCAATTGCTTGGACATAGTCACTCGAGGGGATTGATCTGGTGGCACTGTGGTTTTCTTGTACCCAGATCGGCATCTGTGGTTAAATTTATTTATTTATTTGTTTGTTTGTATGTTTCTGCAGTGCATGAAACCCACATAACTTGCATTGCATTCACTTTGTTATGTTTTTGGCACTACAACGAAGCTAAGCTGTAGTCAACGTTGCCTGCCAAATAGGGTTACTCTGCTGAACAGACTCTCTTGGTCCACTCTAATAGTATAAGTCAATAAAATATAGAAAACATTTCAGGAAGTTTAGCAGGACATGACTATTTAATGTAATCGCCCAAACAATATAATAATCTGCACATATTAGAAGCTTCAGAATATTGTTATGCTCTGTGTCTCTAAAAGCTAGTTTGTGGTATAGCTCTGATAGCTTTGTGCTTTTGCATTTTTTTAAAGTTTGAAATTAATGTCATATCTCCAGATCAGTACTGTCTCATTGTCTGCGGGGTTTTTCATGACTTCCTGAGAAACTGGACTGATGTGCTTTGGCTCACAGATGAAGCTTATTCTGTTTTCTCTTTGATCATTCTGCTTTATGTTTGAGATATATTTTCATAAAGGAAATAAAGAGGTGGTTAAATCAAGGGGCAAGTTCTACCACAAGATATCAGATGTTGTTAAAACATCACTTTTAAACCCCAAACACTGCGGTGCATGAAGATCAATTGCATGAAAGATCTAACCGGGCTGGCAGTATAAGTAATTCATGGGGTGACCTGCACCCAGACACAACAGACTTGTTTGGAATACTTTTTCACACAAGTCAAATGCAACTGGAGCCCAACAGTTCCATTTATATGGTACTTTTAGGACTGGACTGGAGGCCTGCATGGTGTCTTAACACCTTTGCACATCTCATAGATGCACAGCACTCTTCCTACCACCAGTGGAGAAAAAATGATCAAATTACCATTTTGTTTGGTTGTGTCCTTTTGAGAAAATGTTTCCATACTACAGTTTATTTTTCAAAGTAGGGACTCATGAAAGGAGAGATGGTGCATTTTGCAGCAGGAGACAAGCAACCTCCCAGCCCCTTCTCAATGGTGTGTATAAGAGCTCTGCATGGAATGTAAACCTTATCTTGTAGAATGCCAAGAGTCATTTTATGACCTGTATTTTACAGCAAGACCCTCCAAACGGCAGTTTATGGCAAAGCTAGTCAAGCAGCGATACAGTAGCCTGCCAAAGGAGAAGGTCTGTGGAATGCTCTTCATATCCTTGGGTAGCAGCCAGTGGGGAAATGCAGGGAACTTAATGGCCAGCAAACCTGTTAACTCTCTGGGGATCCGAAAACACCTCCTGTTTTTATGACTCAGAGTTCCGGTGTGCAAACCCTGGAGTGGGGGGTGAATATGGATCGGTGAGTAAATCCAATCGAGTGCTGGGAAGCAAGCAGTGTTTCTGGAGCAGGTGTGATCAGGAGCAGTAGACACCAATTCGAAATGGGGGACAAGACAGAGCAGGCCTGTCAGATGCCAGTGTGTGGTCCTGTGACCACCCCCAACCCCCATCTCTCATGCCTTAGCTTCTTCCGGCTGTGTCTGCTTGCAAATCACTTGACGGATGGCCCAGTGACAGCTCACTCTGGGAGAAGATTGAGCTGGGAGAGGCATGGGGCTTGGTCTTGTCATTCCAGCTGCCCCTGCGCCTTATGGGGGAACTACACAGAAATTAGCATTGTTGCAGCTGCCCACATTATTGCAGGAGCCAACTGATTTAAATCCCACCTGGCAAACCCTGGTGCCACCCCCATCCAAGAGCAGTACCAGGTTCCATTATTTGGTGAAACAGACACAGTAGCAACTTTCAAGGCCTCTGGTGTACACCAAGCATAAAAAACTTGTTTTTCATTACCCGGATATGCTATTAATGCCACTGCTTGCTCAGTGTACGTCTGAGCTGAGGAAGGCATCTTGTTGAAATGCATCCGCAGCCACAGTTAAAACACTTCCATCTCTTTTGTCTTCCTTAATATTGTTTGAGGATTCCAGCACGCAAACATATTTAATTTTGACTTACAGTTCAGCACGCCTTTTGGTCATTTCTAATTTCATACATAAGTATTCTAAATTCTTACACCAGTACACATGTGGCAGGCATGGAAATAGACACTAAGGCAATGTGCCACCAGTCAAAAATTCCCAAACTAGTCACAAAATAGTTTAGGCTTCGGAGGCCATTTTAAAGTGACATAGTTTGTGTTTGGTATGGAAACTGAACGGGCATAGCGTTGGAACTGTTTGAGTCTATAGACTCAGCCCCTTTGGATAAACATTAATGATGGAGACTTAAAGCTCAGGTGCAAAACTGATGTGTTGTAACAGCAGCAAAAAGCCAACGAACAGTTCCATAGTCGGCAAAAAGACCTCAACGTCTACCTGAAATTGATGCTTATAAACACCAGGTCAGTTTCTGAAAACCATTCAGCTGGAAGTTTGCAAGAAACATGGAATTAGGTTTATGGATTCAAGAGACTAATAAAAGATGTGGTTCTGAACCTGTGTAATATCCTGTAATTTATAAGGGACAAGGTCCTCTGTGGTAAGGGTTTGGGGTTTAGGCGGTGGGTGAGTCTCATTAGTAGAGCGGCACACCTGTGATCACTTGGCTATTCTCTTTGATGGTGCCAAGAAGGGGCTTTTTGAGGAGTGGGCTGTCGCTTTCTGAGAGCCGCCAAAGCCAGAGCAGGCCAGCAGGACAGGAGTGTCAAGCACTGGAACTTCAATGTCTGTGACATTACTCCCATTTCTGATGCTGTTTGATTAAAAAGGCGTGTTTTATGCTAACTTGCCTCCGTTGCTGGGGAAACGATGCCTCGGGCAAACTTGCCGATTGATCAGTGCACATTCATTTGGACCGAATTTACATTTTATTCATTTAACTGATGGTCTTGTCACTAGCAACCTCCATGCTCATCCTGGCAATCACTACAAGCACAGATGGCATTTTTTGTTCCACATTATATTTGCCCCCACCCCCCCGAGGCTGGAGGTGTGGACTGGGGTCTGCTTTGCAAGAACATCTCTTTCATTCCTTGTGCTGCTGGCACACATTCTTGCCTATAATACTTAACCTCCCCTGCTCACATGCCTCTGCTCAAGAAGAAACTTTGACACGAGATCTGTGACAGTGACTGCACCTGGTTGCCAAACTGCAGCTGTTCTGACCCCCCAGCGGGACCATATTTAGTGCCCCCCGTTCATGAGCTTTAACTGCTTGACCGGGGAACCACCGGCCTCTGATAAAGCCATCTTTGTTGCTCTCAGGATGTTTGACGCAAATCCTAAAATGTTATTGGTGAAAAGTTACATAACAATGTTTGTGGTGTCTCACATGACCTTTTCCCTTTAACATCACCTAAGGTGGCCTGCTGCAGCCCCCTAACTGCCAGACCCAAACTTGACAGAGTCACTAAAGACTACCATCTATCTTCCCTTTTTGGACCAGCAAAAAATGTCCCAAAGTTGTCTATACGGGCCACCAGAGTCACTTTGAGCAAAATTTAATTATCTTTTACTTCGGCGCTGGCCACAGTTTGACCACACTACTGTTTGGTGCTCCTTAACCACCTGGTAACACTGTGGATTTTCATCCTAACGTAATGTGAAGCAGCATTTGAAGGACAGCAGATCATTGCCTATTATTTACTCACAAATACTATACAGGAGATCCCTCTCCCCTCCATCAGCTCAGAGGTCTGTCCTCTGTTCTGCTCCAAACATACAACGTAATGTAAGAGCTACATCTCAGCCAGTATCTGGTGAACGTCAGGTGTAATGTCGCAATGAAACTCGCCGCCGCTGAGATCGGTTTTTCTGAAAAGAATTTTAATTGAGCATTTGTGGTGCTCGATGAATTGATACAGCGTCCAATGAGGAAATGAGCAAGGACCTTTTTCCTAACCTCATATCCATCCGATCGGTCCTGGGGCTCCGCTTCATTTTCTGAAAGCTCTCTAATGAAATGCATATCAAAGCAAATTGCAGTGAGTGAATTATTACCGATCTAGGCCCTGTGGATAGCCTACTAAAGTCTGTGTACAGTATAATTTATTACATCTTTCTATAAATAAAACATCATTCGATGTCTTCTTCGGGGAGGGAGGATGCTCTGCAGGGTAGGGATTTAAAATGAACGCACGGGCCGAAGAAACTATTGAACTCTCAGAGTGGAAGCATTTTTTTAATATATGTTGTTTTTGCTCTTGTGTTTAGAACCAAAAAAGGCATGTAGACAATGGAGAATAAGATCTGATCCCACCCGGTAATCTGACATGGGTATTCTTTAAACAGGCTCACTAAATGGACTGTGCTGAAATGTGGCCAGAAAGAAAAACTGTTTATGCATAGCAATTGCGCTACTCTGTTTAGAGAAAAAGTAATACAGTGAAAGACAAATGTTTTAAGCAGGGCTTCAGCCATGTTGTGATTGTTGTTTATTTAATGTAGTTGCTTAGCAAACTCTTTTTTTTTTTCCAAAGCACCTTATACCATTCACCATTTTTCCCCATTTATGGAGTTTGATGTTTCCTAAAATGGTTCACATGGTCAGTTGAGTGGAGCTGAATACTTTGCTTACTGGTTTAATATCAGGGCTCCTCACAGGGCTTAAACCCATTTGTTCATAAGTCCTTAAATTATGTTTAAATACCACGGTACCTGTCACCCTATTTTATGCTTTGTTTAGTAAATCAGTCTTTAATTGCCCTCCCAGTTAATATTCTTAGCTATTGTTTGAGAGATTTGTGTTTTTTGGGATCAGACACCTGACCAAAGCAACCCCCTCCCACACACTCAGAAAAGACAGATCTCTCTTCTTCTCACGTGGGATCCCACACACGGCCCCCTAATTGGGGGAGATTTGTGCGAGAGGAAAAACCCAAAGCAGATGTTCATCAGTAGTCCGTGGGTCCGGCAAGAGCAGAAAGGATGGGGGGCCAGGTTTAGGTGTGGTGGTTCACACCCAAAGCTATTCGCCTCTCAAACCTGCAGATCCTCTTTTGTGTCTTCATGTTACAGATGGCTGCACACCTGCCTTTGGGAAGTCGAGGCCCCTTATGTTATCCCCCCCCTTGACCACCACCCCCACTCCTACCTGTTTCAAACACAGGATATGCAGCCCTTAAACGGCAGCCAGCATTACTTATCAGAGTGAATCTCTGCTTTGAAAATTCCTGGCTGTCTTTAAGCCAAATTCACAATGGGGAAGGTGAAAGACGGTTGCATCTGTGGGAGATCAAGGGACGCAGGGTGCCTGACTGGGGTAAGAGGTATGTGGACTATAATGAAGAGAAAGGACCGAAAGAAAAAGCCCATTTGTGGCTTTTTCTTGGAAGTGATCGCAGATAATGGGAAGCTGATTATGGGAAATCACATGGCTGTTACTCATGGAAAATGAGGGTTACATTTGGCCTGTGAAGCTCCAAGTGACATCCAAAGTATCTCTATATGGCATAGTACTATATTATATTTAAAGAACAAATCCAACTTTTCTAATTTTCCCACTAACAAAGAAGTCTTGGAACTTCCATGTCCAACACCAAAGTTCTATAAATGCTGATGTAAGTCTCACATTTCCAACAATAAAATAAGCCAGATATCTAATATGAAATGTTTGGAGCTTCTGAAGTAATACAAGGCTTCAAGTGGCAACCCCCTGGCAACAGTTCTCAAGTTCTTTTTCTTTTGGCTGCTTAACTTCCTGCAGCAGGATCTGTGGACCCGGGGGGCAAGACTTATGGGGGGCCTGAGTCATGCTGGACAGGCGTCAGGTGGAGTGCAAGTAGACCCACCACACCTGCTGTTGTCCTCTACACACCACTTGCTGTGGTGGAATTGTGAGGGACAGAGGTACCATGGGGAGGGGGGGGGGGCTTTTCTCAGGTTGCCCTCAATGCCCAGGTCACAGTACGTCCGAATTCCTTGTGTGGAAAAGCCATCTGTTGTTTACCTGTTAGAGAGGCAGCATTTGTTTAGAGGCTGGAGGTGGAGCACCTAGGGGTTAAACTGGGTCCATGTGTGAAGGAGGTGGTAACTGCCCGTGTTTTCAACAGTGCACAATCCCAGTGTTATGGCTACAAAGAGTGAAACCAGATGTGTTTGTGTGGTTTTAACACACAATTAAACACACAATGCCGCACTGTACCCAGTGTGGCCCAAAAACAGTGGCACTCCAGCAAATCCCATTGTGCTTGTTTGTTCAGCATAAACCCTTATCTAGGTTCATGCACATAGCATGACTGTTGCCTTCTGATCCATCAGCACAGCTGGATTGTGCAAGGGGGGGGGATTCAGGGTGAGCGTCTGGCCCCAGGGGTATTATCTCACCTGGCTTTCAAATCTCCAGACACCTGGGTAAAAGTCCCAGTCCCACACCATTTGAAATATTTCAGTATCTTGCAGCCGTCACACCCTTGAGAACGGTTGCTGTTATCGGGGAGTGAGGGGAGTGTTGGGATCCTATGCTGGGTGTGTCCCTGCTGCTACTGCTGTTTATGGCTAAACATCATGAAGACCGTTGCCACTAGTGGCAGAGCATGTCAACATGTCCCTATATGCAGCAGCCACAATTGGGCTGTTGCAAGCTCTGCTGAAAGACCTTTAAATGCCTTGAAGCTTGACTAGGCCTGGCCTGCTAGAGACCTGGTAGTTCACTGTTCTTCTCAGTGCTGGGAAGTACTACAAGGAGGTCAGATCGTCTCCCTTCAATCTGACTGGGATTTGGTGCAGAATCCGGCAGTGTGGGGGCATTTTGTACCATTGTAGGGAAGCGCATATGAGCATTGGGTTGCAGTGCTGGGATAGATCTGATGGAAACAGGACAAAAGGAGAAGCACCTCGCTGATCACCTTCAAAACAAGAACAGGACACTTAGAATCCAGTACATCCAGCCTGCATTTTGGCAAAAGTATGGGACATTAGCAGAGGCAGGTGTGTGTGTGTGTGTGTGTGTGTGTGTGTGTGTGTGTGTGTGTAGAAGTGAGGAGTGAACAGTGTGTATACATGTATGTGTGTAATATACATACAGTAGCTAATTGTGTGTCTGCTTGTGTTTGAGGAGCAATAGGCCAGATGGCTACTGACAGACATTTCTGGTCTAATGAGGCGAATGTGAGGTAAATCTGATGGTTACAGAGACGAGCACAGCTGTAAACAGTCTCACAGTCCCGTCAACATCTTGTTTATATTTTTGATCTGGGACCTGAAAACGCCCAACGCCAGTCTCTCTCGACGCACACGGCGGGTTTGCTTATTTTTGGTGCCGCGTTTCACGAAAGAGGGACAAATTTAAGGTGGCCCTCATCCGCCCACCTCTCTCTCGCCCCGTTTCCTACTCCACCTCGCTTTCACGCGGCCGTCCTCCCTACCACGTGGAAGCCCATTTATGCTCACAGCTCTCCGCTAGCCAAGTCCTACACTGTCCAGATGTTTCCAATTAAAAAGGAAGCCTTTCAGCTCATTGCCTTTCTCACCACACTGAAAGAAGCTGAGATGGGGGTGCTGGGGTACAGACAGACCCTTTTTTCAGACTAAAAGGCGGCTGTTGGGTAGAGTGAGAGGAGGGGGAGGGTGCGTATGAGAAGTCACTCTGGTGGAGGATTTCTGGCACCAGGGGTTATCTGTACCATGAATGGTGGGCTTTATGTGACCTATATTCTGCTTTAATCACCTTTGTTTGGTCCCAGTAAGGAATTGCACAGTAAGACGGTGGTATTGACCAAATGGAGCAGCATAGTAAATTAGAACAACAGTCTTTTCCTCCACTTTCACTTCCAAGGGCAGTGAGCCCTGGGTGTTTGTGGAAAGAGGAGATGGTTCTTATTAAAACCCCATTCTCTGTGAATCCTCTGGCTTCCAACCACAAGCCCATGGCCATTGGTTCAGTGAACGTGGAGGCAAGATTGCAGTGCGTACAAAACCCAGAATTATTCTAGACCATCCTGATGGTGGTCCACCAAAAAGGGGGGGTGGGGGAATTCACCAGAATGGTGTGCCATCTCCAGGGAGACTGACTGGCAATCTGCATAAACACTGAGATGGATGACAGATGACAGCACTCGGGGCATTTGGAGCACTGTATCCTGCTTGACCCCATCGGCTCCCAGTCATGAGTGAGACCAAATGCATGATGGAAGGTCTCCTTCACCTCATATAGAAACAGCAGAAGGCTGGACTGGTTCCAGGGGCTTGTTTTGCGCTGCGGTTTTTGTTGCATTTTAGGTGACACCCCAAACCGCAACGCCATGTGTGATTAGAGCCAGGCAGGCAGCCGAAGAGTTGTTGTCTTGTACGTGAGGATTGAGGGATGAAAGTCATAAATGGTTCATTTATCATGTATCATTTATTATTTATCATTTATCACTGCTCCTTTGCATTCAGATTGAGGATTTACCCTGAGAACACTGTCAGTGACTATTAAGGGAACATCAGGGAGACATTCCCTGGTCTTCTTGGTATGATGGAAATAAACAAACCGGTCCTATCAAGACCACTTTTTACTGTTTTATTTTCACTCACAACATGATTCTACTGGGGGCAGTAGATCTCATGATCTTATCTCTACAAAAGGAGTCTCCATCAGCTGTCAACTGCCATTTGAGTAGCACTCTATATGTGAGATGGGGTCATGGGACTTCTGTTGTTGTGTCCTGCGGGGTATGATATGTGGTGGGCACCCAACAGCCACAGCCTTGGCCCCAGTTTATCCCTCACACACCACCTCAGCTGCATTCAGCTTTGTTCAATAGCCAGTTTGTCCGTGGTCAGATCAGTGGTCTCCATGCCTACAGTTAGAGAGGAAAGGCCTTTTGTTTGCATTTCTTTGCCACAGTGTTCAGCTGAACTTGTGGTTGGTCTGAAATAGCAGAGTAAGTGGGCCAGTTCTACTACAATTCTACCATCAGCCCAGTCAGATGAGGAGTGTGTGATCCAGCTTTGTGAGAATGCAGATGGTACACTGTGGGGGGGGTGGGGGGTAGTAGTGGTGTTGTGGTGGTGGTATTGGCCATTTCAGACTTTAGCAGCTTGACAGCCTGCGAGAAAAAGCTATTCCTGAGCCTTGTGTTATTGACTCACAAACTGCAATAGCATCTTCCAGAGAACAACACTGAAAACAAAGGAGTCCTCGGCGATGATAACTGCTATCCTGACACACTGCTAGTTGTAGGTGGTCTTCATGGTGGGTAGTGAGGTCCTACTGATGTACTGGGCAGTCTTCACTACCCACTGCATACCTAGTACAGTTACAGTAGTGCAATAGTACAGTTACCATGCCAAGCTGAGATGCAGGAGGTCAGGATGTTTTCTATAGCACATCGGTAGTAGCTGGCAAGGATGGGGGATGGAAGTTCGCCTTTTTTCAGTCTTCATATGAAGTGGAGGCTCTGTTTAGCGTAATTCCCCAGGTATGTTGTACTTCTAAGACAGGTCCTTGGTGATTTATACTCTTAGGAACCTGAAGCTGCACACTAGCTTCATTGCTGAACCATAAATAAACAGATGAGTGTGAGAAGCTCAAAACCATTGAAAGTCAACTATCGTCTCCTTAGGCTTGTTGACACTGAGAGGCAGATTGTTATCCTTGCACCAGGCTACAAAGTGCTCCAGCTCCCCGCTGCAGACTAACTCACTGTTGAAAATGAGTCCCACAACTGTGGTGTCATTACCAAAGTTAATGATGTGTTTGCTGGTAGATTTGGCAGTGTAGTCATGAGTTTGAAAGGTATACAGCAGTGGGCTGAGCACACAATCTTGCAGAGCACTAGTGTTTAGAATTATGGTGTGGGAGGTGTTGCCATTCCCAAACCCTGAGGCCAATTGGTCAAAATATTCAGGATCCAGTTGCAAGGGAATGTTCAGACTCAGTCAAGATAGTTTACTGACCAGCTGCTTTGAAACCATGGTGCTGAATGCAGAAATGAAGTCAATGAACAGCATTCTGGCATAAGATTTTATGCTCCAGATGGAACACAGCCAGATGTACTGCAGCAGTGATAGCTCGAGCGTGGTAGGCATAGTGTTGCCGGTCAAATGTGTAGAGTGGGATGCAGGTCTTGATGTGGGACATGGTGTGGGACTGTTTAAGGATGTCATGACGACTCTGGTGAGGGTAATAGAAGAGTAGTTATTGATGGAGGATATTGGCGATTTCTTGAGGACTGGGGCAACGATGGTTGATTGAAGCACTTGGGAACACCAGTCTGACCCAGGGCGACGTTAAAGTTGTTGTTAAAGATGTTGGTGTAGACGTCTGCCACTTCACTGGTGCTGTCCTTTAGCACAGAACTGGGAATACCTTCAGGACTTGCAGCTTTCTGTGCGTTAATTCTTGGCAGAGTCCCCCTCACATTAGCTAGGGAGACAGACAGTACCTAGTTGCCAAGAGAAGGCACTGCTTTCATGACCAAGGTGGTGTTGAGGGCCTCAAACCAGGTTCAGAAGTCATTCAGCTCATTGGGCAGGGACACATTCCCATCACTGATACAGTTCAGTGAAAGCCTCCTGATCTCTGGCCTGCTGTCTCTTCTTGACGCTGTGGGACAGTTAGAGCAAGAACCGGTTCATACCTTGGTGTGGCAGAGCCAACACAAGTCTAATTATGTGTTGTGTAAATGGAGCCTTTATTATGTTCTTTGGATATTATAGCAAAACACAGTGAGTGACACCCGTGCAAATGCTGCTGTGGGCGGGCTTTCGTGGATTCCTCTCATAACATGACTGCCTCGCCTTTCCCACTGCATGCTTCCTCAACACTGAGGAGCCAAAGTCTTGAAGGCTTTGCCAGGACCTAAACAACAAACATTCTGTTGTCGCTTGGGTTTCTGCTTTAAACTGGTGTTAGGGGCTACATGGCCAAAAATAGGACACTCCTCCAACAGTTTTTCATTTTCACAATCAAAACCATGTGGAATTATCATTTGATTTTATGTTATGACTGGAATAGTAGCTTCCTGAAATATTTTTGGACAAGAACAGATGTATAGTATTACATGATCTCATTTGATCATTTCTTCAGTGAAACTCTGGTTGGAACACTAACTGTGGTACAACATGCCTTGTGTTTTCATGAGAGTAGACCCCTTTTGGAGAACCTCTTCTGAGACTCTTGTCCATCTTGCTCTCCAGTTCCAGCAAGGGCACTGGTGACTGTGACCATGAGTGACACAATGGAGGTATTTATTGGGAACACGGTGGAAATACCCTGCCACTATTCCTTCAGTGAGGAGCCAAGCATGGTGATGATACAGTGGTTTGTGGTGAGTCTCATGTGCACCATTCCTATACTGCTCTGCTGCAGGCACATACTTCAACAGCCATTAACTGCTCATAAATTTTGCCCTACACTTTATACTGTATGTACTACTACTGTGCTACTGTATAATATACTGTGTGTTCTGCAGTGCATTAGAAGCACTCTATCAAACTTGTGGCCATTGTCATGCAGAGTGAGGGCAATGGAGGCAACCGGGAGCGCATCTTCTACAGCGACAAGTCGATGCGAATCGCCGACAATGGCACGGACTTCACAACCCGTATCAGTCTGTCTGGGGGGCTTGGAAATCTGGTGCTTAGTGTCCAGGATGTGCGACTCAGCGATGAGCGGGAGTTCATCTGCCAAGTGAACGGAATGTCTGCTGGCAATGCAGAGAGCAAGACCCAACTCAAGGTTTTTGGTACGGTCTTGACTCCACACCCTTCATTTCTACATTGCCTATTCCCTTGTCTGTCTAAATGAGCAGAGATATAAAGTAAGTCTGTCATCACCTAGCTATTTGTCTTCAGAGTCATTATTCATGTATGACCTTTAACTGTTTATTTTGCAGATCCCCCTGAGGCACCTGTAATCGAGGGCTCTCACTATGGTATTTCGGTGACTGCTGATGGACCTTCAATGGTATGGATCCACTCCCTGGGTTGCTATAATCCCTTGCTCCCCTACCACCATCTCCAACACTCGGGTCTCCCCTGTGCTACAGATTGCATCGTGCGAAGTCAGGGAAGGTTACCCCCGGCCCAATGTAACATGGTATCGTGACAACACCCTGCTGCTCCCCAAGCCTGACTGTGAGTCCCATGATGAACAGTATCTATAAGTTTTTGTTTTCACTGTCATGGAAAATGACATCCAAGTAATTTCCACTGAACTCATAAAGTCCATTTGATTAATCAGTAGACAAAGGTTCAAGAATTCTGTATCATGTATTTTGACTGCAGCAGAAGTTCTGTTATACTTACAAAAATATCTGAATACATTGCCTTTGCTGAAAAGTTTCGCCTCTGGTTTGTCCATGAATGCTCTCTACAGTGGTCAATGTGGTGACCCTTGTGACCCGAGAGTCGAACGGGCTTTACAGCATCCAGAGCAATCTTCGTTACAAGGTGAGCAAAGTGGACAAGGACGTGCATTTCCACTGCAGGACCACCTACTCCATCCCCGGTGCTGTGAAGACAGCAGACTCGAAGCCCATCAACATCACCGTGTACTGTGAGTTCCTGGAGCCTCAGTCTATGTAAATACCAGCTTAACTCTTGGTCATGGCTCAGCGGGGCATCTCACTGACCCAGTGTGAACCTTGCAGTCAGTGACCAAACACCAAGCTTGATAAAGAAGATCTCATCATTTTCAATATCTGTGATTTTAGTGATAAATTCCTCAGATGGGACTCAGAGATCTGCATACTGTTTCTCGCACACAGACCCAACAACAGTTGTTGAAATCTGGAAGGAATCTCCAAAGGGGCTGGTGAAAGAGGGGGACACTGTGGTGATACGTTGCCGTGGTGATGGGAACCCCCCACCGATTTTCTCTTTCATTCGAAAAGGGGTAAGAAGTTCTCTCAATCCTTTAATAAGGGGCAGATACTGAGGAAGATTCCTCCAATGGCAGTTTGAGCTTCACACAGTGACTGATGGAGATAAAATTTATTTTGCTGACAAATGAAAGGTGTGGTGCTTCAAGCTTTACTTCATGCATGGAAATATATACCCTCATAAAAACATACAATCCTTCACATACATTCACATATGCAAATGTACCCTCGTGTGTGACATTTACAAGTTTTGTACATAAAACCCTTCATTGTAGCTTCTTAGATCAGTCATTTGGAGGATGACTAATTTACTCCCTGTGTCTATCAGTATATTTTCTCAAATTTTATCATTTTATGAACTCACTCATTGAACATTGAAAACCGTTTGGTTTTAACTACAACTGGCTGACTGGTTTTCACACCAGCAGGAACAAGAGGAGGAGCTGGACTCCAGGCAGGATCTACTGACCCTAACGGATGTGAATCGAGGAGACAGTGGTGTATTCCAGTGCCGCTCTCTGGACCTGGACACCTACGAGGAGGTGACGGGGGACATGCAGCTCGATGTCCACTGTGAGTCATATATCAGCCTCGCTAGTCTTTGCCCAGTCCGTCCAGCCCACTCCCTCTACCCCAGCCACCCAACCCTTTTAACGTGTTATCTGTGATCCTGCAGATTTGGATCCCGTCAAAGTCGTTCCCAAAGAATCTGAGGTTCTGTCCAAAGGAGAAAGCATGATCGCCACCTGCAGTGCCATGTCTTCATTAGAGACCTCTACTGTCTGGCTCAAGGTGGGACCCAAATCCCAGTTAGGTCACTGGCTCCTGATTAAGGCTTTTTTTCGTGGAGCCAATGTGTCAGCAAGGGTAGCAGCAAACCCCAGTCTCAGAACAGTAGTTGTGGAGGACCTGAGGGGCTTTGCTTTTCCTTGTCCAACTATTTGTACCTTTGTTGATCTGTCCAGAATGGCAGGCAGGTGGGCGAGGGGCCCAAACTATTGCTGAAAGATGCCACGTTTGACACGGCGGGAGAGTACGTCTGTGATGTTACAGTGCCCTCTCTGCCGGGGATACGGACTGCTGGGTCAGTCCACATCATCGTCCAGGGTGAGCACCTCCAGATCCAGAACCCAACTGCAAGAACTGGGCCAACAGTGACAAAACGTGGTTGGGGAAAATGAGCCAAACCAGCATATTGTCCTTTTGTGTTATGCGAGAATCTTCATAGGTTCCAAACACAAAGTGTGGGCATTTGAGAGCCTCCGCTTTTATTGACAGATGGTTTTGACTAATTTATTCAGCGTGACTGCGGTTTAGAAAATAAGGGCACATTATAATTTCTGCTCTAGCCTTAAGACATTTTTGATGTGTTTTTAAAAACATTGGGAAGTAGATCTATCTAAAAACAATTAACTAGATGAGCTAATTACGGCAGTCAAGTTGGGCCACAGGAGACACAGCAGGGGGCCTGATGACGTGCAGAGTGTGATCTATTGTGCCTGAGGCCTCATGTGACATCATGCGGGACCGGATGGACGAGAGTAATGTGTGTCCCCCCGCCTCAGGTGCACCAGAGTTGAACAACCTGGAGTCTTTGACAGACATGGAGGAGAGCATGGAGACGTCAGTGAACCTGACCTGCGAGGCTCAAGGCTTCCCCAAGCCCACGATTACCTGGAACGTCTTGGGCACACAGGTAGCGCTGGGGCTAAGCTGAGACCAGATCCCCTTTCTGTACAACTTCTGTTAGGCCTTTCTTAAGAAGGGCTTACTTGAGAGAGGTATCTATTTACCATATTTAATTCATTATGTATGATCAAGCTCATTTCTTTATTCACTATTCCGTCCCCTTTTTTCCGTTTTCTCTTCATTTCTGCTCAATTATTAATGCTCTAAATCTGTCATCTCTCAACTCGACTGCGTTACGGTACAGTGCTGAGGTCTTTAGTGCGAGGAGGAAGTTTTAACATAACATTTGAAATTCAACAGCAGTAGACAATTATCAAAAATTAATCTGTGTATCTAGTTTCTGTGATGCAGTATTTATTGGTAACCCCCCCCCCCCAAAATTGTGTAGTATTTTTTGTTCATCAGATCAGTTAAATAGCTTGGAGTCTGTTTGTGCTTTGAATTTTAAGCTCACTGCAAAATTTCACAGTGGATGCTGAAAATCTTTTGTACGTATTTGAACAATCTGGTCCAGGAGGCCTGTTGGCTATCCAGAAGTGGCTTGGAAAGCATGTGTCTGAGGGATCCATCTGTCGATTTCATTACTTTGTACACAGAAGCTGTTACCCGGAGCTAACAGTTCTCTGTGTGTGTGTGTGTGTGTGTGTGTGTGCGCGCGCGCACACCAGAACTGGCATGAGGTGTTGAACAGAGTAACTGCGAATAGGGCTGTGAGTATAGTGACAGTCAAGGTGCTTGCTGACATCACTGCCTCCTGCAACGCCACCAACCAGATGGGCGCGGACTGGAAATCCTTCAGAATTAAAGCCAGTAAGTCCTGCTTCTCAGCGCACTGAGAATTTCACATGGGCACCTTCACAGGGGGCAAACATTGTGTCCATACATTTACTGTAGTGTACATTAACAATGTAGGTGGAAGCAGAATACTACGTACTGTCCATAGCCTTAAAGTACTCCACCTTGCTCTTATAGAATTAGCTTTTTGCTAAAAATTGCTTAGACCACACGGTCTGTCCATCATAATGTTCCTTCAAACAGTAACTGAACCTCTAGACCTTGTCTGGTCACTGTATATGTAGAGTAACAACCATATGCAGTGCAGGTGTGCAGGGTGAGCTGTATGTATAAGAGGCCATGAATACTAAGAAAGTGGCTGGTTACTGTGTAGTAATGTACTGTTAAACAGCTTCTCGTGTGTTTTTTACATTATAAGTCAAACATAAAACGTATGTGAACTTGAGGGTTCTCTTTTAAATAACTCCGTGTGCTGTTTCCCAGTTCCGCTGGTGACCTCAACAGCTGCCAACACAGCAGGTGAGTGGATATCCAGCGATTTTTCTTTTTCAGATACTACACAGTCCCGTCGTAGAAACATTGGACACTATTTTATTTAACAGAATTTACATAGAAAGTTTCCTGGACCCATTGAAGGAATCTGGCTAGTGTTTGCAGACGAGCGGCGAACAGCCTCATCTGAACGTCCACAGCCACTTTTTCCACTGGACGCAGGACAGGACAGGAGGAGCCAGACAACACTAATATTTAGAGAAACACTAAGACATCACGAGTCACATTTGCAGCTGGACTGCTCAGTTGAGTTACATTTTCAGCTCTCAGAAAATAGAGCCTGATGATATTATGGAGCTGTTAGACAGCGGAGTGTTTTATTAAACTCCTTCTGATTATTCGGCAATTCTAAAGTATTGCGGGTCTTTTTAATAGGTTTGCTGTGCACATATAAACTAAATTTAATGTCCTAGTCATGTAAGAATGGCATATTATTACTATTATTAGTAGTAGTAGTAGTAGTAGTAGTTTGGTCTGGTCTCTGAAAACAGTGTCTTGGTGCTGTGTACAACAGATTCATTTAGTTATTTTTTGTTAATAATGCACTTTGGGTTGTGATGTCATAAAGGTGCCAAATGCAATGGACTGCCATGGCAGACCCCATCTCTCACACACACACACACACACACACACACACACACACACACACACACACAGACAAAGAGGACTGAAAAAGCCTGCAGAGGCTCTGTGAGAATGAGACATGAAAGCTACGAATACGACATAAAAGATCAAGGGGCTCTGACCACCCCCTGCTTCCTCTCCTCACATCAGCGAGTCTGTTTTCATCCATCAGTTGAAGAAGAAAGTCAGAAAACAACAGAGAGATCAATGGATGCCCACTGCTGCTCTCGCTGCCCTCGTCGCAGGGCCCTCTCGGTGGGACACACCGCCCTCTGGCGGCGAAGGGCCACATTCCACCCACCAACATCAGAACTGCTATCGTCTCTCAGCAACTTAAAGGCTGTTCAGTTGAATTAAGTCTGTTTTTCAGTCTGTTTTCCAATTTGCAGTTGGTGATCTGCATTCAAACAATCTAACAAACAAGTGGCTCTTTAGCAAACCGTACAGTTTAGCAGGACCCTTGAGCAAGGTACTCACCTTGAATTGCTCCAGTAAAAGTTCCTCAGCTCTATAAATGAGTAAATAATTGAAGGTTGCTTAGTATAGCATACCTAACATTGTATGTGACCTTGGACAGATGTTTCACCTAAATAACAATAACGATAGTGGTAATAATAATAACAATAATCAAATAGAATTTCAAAAATAAAATAATAATAAAGCACTAAAGAACACCCATTTTCCAGTAATAGATGTAGTTCTTAGCTTTTCAGTGGTGCACAACTATGCAGTGTAGGGCTGTTCCTACAAGGACTTCCTCTGTGAGTGTGTGTGTGTGTTTGACCCCTGTGACCTGGATCGAGGGGGGTCGTTCTAATTTGTAGTTCTTGCTCTTTCCACTAGAGGGCAGCGGTGTGATCATTGTGGTCATCATAGTGTGTATCCTGCTGCTGGCCATCCTGGGCAGTGTGTTGTACTTCCTGTACAAGAAGGGCAAAATCCCGTGTGGACGTTCGGGCAAGCAGGACATGTGAGTGTGTCATCAGTCCGACGGGGGTCTGGCTGATTGTGGGAGGCAAGTTTGTCATAAGCAGAAGCTGGTGACTAGTTAACTGGGTATTTTTGCCATTGTGATTAGTGGCAGGTTAGTCAGATCCCCCCTCCCCCACCCCACTGACAGAGCGTGTGAACTGTGCCCATAGCACTAAGGAGAAAACCAGCAAGGGAGACATCGTGGTGGAGATGAAGTCAGAGAAGACCGAGGAAGCAGTCCTGCTGAAGGGAGTCAATGGGGAGAAGAGGCCTTCTAATGAGCAGGTAACTGGGGGAGTTTGGGGTCTGGAGGCCTGTAGAGTTGAGCTGTGATTTCAGAGTAGTTGATGGACATGAAGTGGATCAGAGTTAGAATGGATGTTATTGCTGGTAAACCATTAGTGGGTGTCTCTATGTTTCTGTTCTTTTGTGAATTACTGTCACGCTACGCTCTTGTAATGTCTGTAAATAATCATAGTGTTGAAAAAGTGTGTCGTGGTCTTCACCTGTCAGGTATGTTTCAGGGTCAGGGTTAAGCTCAGAAATGCAGCTTTAACACAGGATTGTTTGTTTTTATTCCTTTACCACTCCATTGACAGTGTATTTACATGTGTACCCCCCCACGCACACACACCCATTTTCCCCCTCCCTCCCCTCTGATCCATGGAGTAAAGGGTGGAAAGTACGTGGACGTGCAGAACTGAAGGACGGCGGTGGCGGAGAGGGTGGTGGTCAACTGCGGACCAGTCCATGGAGGGCCCGGGCAGCCAGAAGCCCCAAAGGAGACGGCCTCTTTTCATTTATTTTATTTATTTTTTGTTGTCCTGTAGTGTTTATGAACTCGGTCCCAACCCCAGTCACACAAAGGATCAGCATAAGGTTGTCTATGGACTCAGGTGAAACCAGCTTCTTCTCAAAGGCTTTTTTTTTCCTCCAAAAATACACATTTCTACATCCAGTCTTAAAAGCTCAATCGTCAGCTCGAGTGTAAGATGGTCTGCCGTTCGTTGTCTTTTTTGTATATATTATATATATTTAGTTATTTAAAGCAACCTTCCAAGAACCCTATTCCATTTCCAGAGAAGCAACCAGTGTGGTGTTTATTTAGGGTTTCAGGTTCTTCAAAGCTTTAACCATGGCTGCGTCTCAGGTGGCATTTAATTGAGACATGCTATTTGGAAGGTAACAAAGCCGCATCGTCTTCTCCAGCCGGGCAGGACTCTGGTGTGATGTAGCTGTTTTCCTCGTATGTCTACTGTTGTATATTACACTGTATAATTTTAGTCAAGTCGTGAGTGAAATCCAGCACTGAGGGAGACCCAGGTTTTCAGTGTAGTGTTTAGGGGATGCTCCTTTAGGTTGTACAATGTTCTTGGGTGATCACGGCCTCTGAAATGAACATCTCATGGAAACCAACTTGTCAAGTGTGGTACGTGGGAGAAGTTGTGATTTGTTTTTTGTTAGTTTAAATGACCCCCCCCCCTTTCATGTTTGAGAGCCATTTACCACCCTTTCACTGGAGGAATCAGATCTGGAAGAGGAGGACTTGGACTTAGCCTTACTCCAGAAGAAGAGCTGTGGTGTGGCCCACATCCAGAGCGCTCCTGAGCTGACCAGCACTACTAGTAGGGCCTCAGCTTGGGTCCCCCTACTTTCGATTGACAGAGGATCCAGTTGTGAAATACTACCTAATCCAAACCATTAGCAGTTGTCTCCGTTTCGTTCTTTTGTGAACTAGTGTCACGTTGCGCTCTTGTAATGTCTGTAAATAATCATAGTTTTGAAAAAAAAAAAGTGTGTTGGTGGTCTTCACCCGTCAGGTGTATTTCAGGAGCTTGCAGCTTGCTGAAAGTTATTTTTGGGTTACGTGTTGATTTTTGTGATTTTCAGTCACACTAAAATATTTAGTGTATTTTTGCTTTCTTTTTTATATGTGTGGTAAAATCTGGGGGACAATGGTCTTCACATGCAGCAGGCCACTGTGGGTTTGATTCACAACCCAGACCTGATACAGGAAATTTACATACACCTTGAGGACGCAAGTGTCGGTAATCCAATTTTCTAACCCAAATCTTTTCTTGTTCTCTCACATCACGTGAGAACAGCGTCTCGCCGGTCAGGGTTATTTTTCAGCCCAGTCACAATTTAACATCCACCTGCTTTCAGGCCACTCGACTCCAAATATTTTCGCATGGGCATTTGCTCCACAATAATACTTCCATTAGCATTTGAGATGTGTCCTTGAGAAATGGAGCTCTTGGTGAAACTCCATTTCTCAAGAACACATATATGAGATCTATAAGAGATCATTAATATTAATGTGTAATATAGATGGACCTGGAAAACTGCGCATGTGCAACATAATACAAAAACGGATTTGTTATACCTTCAGTAATAGCGAATGTGTAATGTTAAAAAAAAAAAAGTTTAAAAAAACTAAGGAAAATAGGCAGGCTGTCTCAAGAGGCGTCGATTGACCTTTTAAGTTTTTAAAAATAAAGCACATTACCATTAGTTACTCAAAGGACTAAAATAAAAGGTGAAGTAGCAGTAGAGGAACCAGGAACGCAACAATGTAGGAGTATTACTGCTTTAACATGCTGTGCTGGTAAAGTTCCTGTAACTTAACTCCATTTATCATTAAACCTTTTTTTTGGCAGCAGACTCTGCAGTTAGTCACACTAAACACAGAAATGAGGCAGAAAAACACACACATGTGCCGTGGTGGTCTGGCTGTGACTGCCCCAGGCTTGCAGATGGACGCCTCTCGAGACGGCCCGTGTTTGCTGACCAGGAAGGGAGAGATAAACATAAGCAAACTGTCCTTACTGCACATTCCTGCGTATGAGAGGCCCGTTTGTTTAACAATCTAGATCCAGAAAAAATGGTGAGTATAACGTGCGACACGCCGTCGATGCTTTTATTAATACCCGCTGTAATTAAAGTGCGCTGAACATGTCCTGTTTATACACGTCGCCTCTTCTGGGACTTTTACATTCGCTCGCTGGTTCCGCTGTGTTTGGAGCGCAGACAAGGAAAGCATAGACCTTGTGCTGGAAAATGAGACTGTATTTGGAAAACACACAAAGATCACAGAATAATGTGTGCCTTCTATTTCCCCTTCTTCCTCATTCTGTATTGAGATGTTCTTGTAATGACCAGTATGTCATTCAGGAGGAGAGGGGGACGGGGGTCTACCATAGAAGCCTGCGGCTGTTTGTTTATTGCCTTATTCTGTGCGGACATTCCTCACTGATTCCTGGGGAATAGGAGTCCATTTTGGCAGTCAGAGACCCCGCAGGGACCCCACAGGGACCTTGTGGTCCCTCAAACTCCCAGACACACACTGGGGCCCCAGTATAAGACTAACATCAGACAGGAGCTGTGGCTTCTTTATTAAACCCGTGAACCTCAAGTTTGTCTGATGCAATCCAAGTCACTTGTAAAGAGACAGGCTTTGTAACAGAAAATGTTTTTACATCTAGTTTTTAAAACCAGTTCCTTTTAAACAAGCCTTTTTGACCAATTTTTACTTAAGGTGCTTGTGTAAATCTGAAAGTTTTTTTTTTTTTTGTTAAATATTTCTTCAGTGTGTTGGCTTGCAAATGTCCTTGTGAACTAATGCCTGCATTTTTTTTTTTTTTTTTTTTTTTTACACATACATTCATTGAGGGAAAATTATGCCAAATAAAAATGACCATTACCTTAAACTGAGTCTGACTTTTAAATAAATGTAGTTAGTATACATTATACATACATACATACATACATAAGAATCCTCTCACCCAGTGCTCTCCAGGTTCCTACCACACACATATAACAATAGTGGTACAACAAAGCACTAAGAGGTCTTCCTTTGAAACATAAAATGAAACAAACTGGTGCAAAAAGCCACACATCAGACTGCATTAAAATTACCAGTTGCCTGAAGTAACTGGTACCTGAAGTGACTGAACTCCTGAACACCTTCTGTTCACGATGTGTGGAAATAAGTTTTTGCCGGTTCCTATGGAAATCTGAACAGTTTGAAATCCATTCAGAACGGCAATAAAATTATTTGGACAAGTGCTTTTCTTAAGTCCAGCAAAGGCAGATTCGACTTAGTTAAAAGCATTTCAGAAAGCAGAACAGATCTTAATATATGTACATTTAAATATACATTTTAATATACGGTCTCCTTGTTAGGGTTAGGAATTTTCAAAGATACATATATTTTATGCATGTTTATTACATGACTTGTTTAACAATATGCATTGAATAGGAGTTTGCAGAGAACATGGTCAATAATTTCAATTTGTTGCAAATATTAACATCTCAACATTAAAAAACTATTTTAATTATAGTGATGTCCACGATTTTCTCAAGTTGAGAGAAATCTGTATAATTGGGATGAAAGCGGCAAGACGCCGAGGAACGCCGGACACGTTTGTGTAATGAAGAATCAGCCGTCTGGGTTGAATAGGAGTTTGTAGAGATTACCGTTTGCAGGAATGTTAAATTAGTTTTAATTTTAATCCAATTCATATATGTTCGATATCCAACGTACCCTAGAAAATTTAATTATGGTAAAGAGGACGCACAACACCGAGGGGAAAAAATCCTGGATAGCAATATCATTTTGTGACAAAAGACGGAGCCATCTATTGCAAACGGCTCAAACGCGCATGAACTTATGATCCCAACATGGACGGATAAGCAGGATGAGAAGCGCCATGAAAAGCCCAAATAAGCAACGCATTAAATCCTTAAGTTGGAAAAGAAAAGCTTAACTACAAAATACATAAAGCAAATGGGGGGGAATCAGTGACACGATTAAGAAATAACTACGATAAAAGAAATAACTGATAACTACAAACCTGTGTAAAAAAACTGATACAGTTATACAGAAATTGAAACTTTTTTTCAAAATGCAATTCCCACAGTTTCCTTTGCATATGGTTCATTTTAACCGTTTTCCTCATCGCTTCTGTTTTACTGCTCAGGCCTTTTACTTTGCTTGTTGTTTTAACGTTAATGCATTAGTTTTTTTTTTTGTGTCAAACTCCTCTACTTCATACTCAGAACGTCTTTGGCTCCCCACAGGGAACAAGAAAAAGGCTGTAACAAGTAAGAAATTGTGTCCATAAATATGACCATTAAATAGGACATCGAAGAAAAAAAAAAAAAAATCTGAATGAGGAACAAGGAAAAAACAAAAAAGTAAAAAGGCCCCATCTTTTCAACATTTGGGCTGAAAAAAACGGAACACGTCTCCGAAGCCCGACACAAATGCGTATTTCCTCAGGCATAACAATCACTTTCTGAATTGCAGCCATAAACACTAAATTCCAACTATGAGATGCATTGAAAATCATGAACACTAAAGATAAAAGTAGGGAAAAAGGACAAAACATGGGAATAATCAAAAATGCTTTAATGACTGGTGCAACAAAATTGCATAAACAAAAACAACAGGATGCATCTTTGACAGGAGTACAGCATCAAAAAATTAATAAATAACATTAGTAATTCTTTCTAGACATGAATGCAATGAAAAATGTAATAAAAATAAACTACTATTCTTTATGAAAAGATTTCTACAGAGAAATTTCTCAATAATTGGTTGTGTGTCTGTACAAGCTGCAAAAAAAAATAAATTTTTGCACATTTTAGATTTTATTTAACATAAAAGATCACTAACACTGATAATATTTATGAGTTGATATTAACTTATTCAAAGCACAACAACAATGATAACCGCAGACCAATTTCCAAAACAACCCACCCCCCACCCCCAGAGATGCTGACTTCTCCTCGAGTCAAATTTTCCCTACAGTCTGTCTGACTCTGTGTGCGTGTCTGTCTGTCTGCAAGAGTGCAAGAAGCACTTTGTTCATTTGTTGTAGTTATAAATCTCTCCATCATTCCCTACACAGAAGCTTCCTATTGCACTGAAGACAAAGAGATGCTCTTACTGTGGGCGAGACCCACAGTACGGCAACAATACTGTGCTGGGAGGGTAGCGGGTGTGTTTAAAATGCTGGCACACACATGGACAGAACCACATCCACCATGTCTGACTTGCAGGAGTGGAACTGAATTAACCGAGGCAACAGGAAACGGCCCACGCCGCGCCTGAGCCGCCATCTGTTTGGCACCCTGGCGACGGTGGCGGTCCGTCTCCCCAAAACGCCTCACAACCCTCTGCTGACCACAGCATGTCACCCCAGTGCTGAACACAACTCTGATAGAGGTCCAGAAATAAACAGTGACACACACACACACACACACACATACACACACACACACACACCTAATTTTATCAACCGCCACAAATCAAGCCTTCAGGTTCACTGTGACTAAACACAGACTGGGAAGAGAAGCAGAGGTGAAAAAGAAGTGGCAGGAAGTTTTTGTGGTAAGGAGCACAGCATCTCAGTTCTACTCAGTCAGCACAAAGTACCTTCACTTTACACCTTAATACACCGAAATACAACACGTTTAAAAGACTGACTTAATAAAGTACCATCTATACATTCATATACGGAGCAATGCATCTTCAATAATTTCTTTCCATCAACTCTGCGAGCTTTCAACAGAAATATGTTTAACGCTTAAATTGTAATGGTTCGAGTCCGCGTGCTGTCGACATATGTTTCAATCTTATTCGAATCACCTAGGATAAATAAATGCAGCCAGAAACGCAGTTTCCGGCCCCTCGTACTGCTCTCAGAAGTACAGTGAAAGCAGTGAGGTGTAAAATATTGCAAAAACACAACAACTGTCATTGGCAGCGCTACAAAAGCTATTATCACGTGACTGAACATCATACCTACATGTAAGAGCATCATGGACAAGCCTCCAAACCACTGAACGTAAGGTGATCTGTGAGCACAACTCCAACAACAAGCATGTTATGTATGACCACATTACAGCATCATTTTAAATTTATTTTATTTTTTTTATAAAACTCCTATTAAATTATGTGAGTATATAGTTTAAAGGTAATGCTACTCTTTATAATCCATTACAGAACTTTTACAAATATTAAAAATAGCACAAGGACCTTTATGGCAGAAAGGGGACAACACCTTCCTCTTATGGTAACAAAGGCTGTCACACACCCCGGGACCCCCCCCCCCCCCCCCCCCC